>CAHIKZ030004221.1:57500-360000 GCA_903632075.3 Acanthosepion pharaonis
TACTGTACAATATATTAAGCAATATACAGGACTATACAGTGATGATAGTCTGTTATTGTTTACATGGATGATTTCCAAGCAACGATAAACCCGTGCATATAAGACGCTGGAAGCGAAAATCGCACCGCAGCTCATGACGTCACGCATGACCACGCAAGAGCGAATTCGAGAAGTATTGACATCTTTGATAATGGCTTATGTAATATAATAATGTTATTAAGCATATCAGACGTTATGAAAAGAATTTACATAAAATAAATAGACAACACTTGTCTATATTGTTTAATGAAACATGTCTGAATGAAAAGATGCTGCCTAAATACACACACACAATATATATATATATATATATATATATACCTCGAGGCGGTGTAATGTTTAGAAATGTTGTCTCGCTAGAGCAGTTACTATTTAGTAGTGAGTTAGATCCTCACTGGGTGCTCCCTGCTTTTGACCTTGTGCCACATCTAAGTTACGCTTGGAAAATCATTATATATTGATTGATTGATTTTTAATTCGACATTTTTATTACTTCAAACATTGTTTTTAGTGGATACCAGTGTTTCAAATAGACGCCACGTTTTTATGTTATACAGTTAGAAATGTTAATAAAAAATTGCTTTTGTCTTAAAATCAACTGTCTGAGAGCATATGTTCTGTATTAAGTTTTCTCGTGTGTGAAGTTCGATAAATGTAATACACTCTATTTAAAATGAAAACGGGGCGTCTATTTCAAACACTTCATAGTTTCCGGTACATATTTACATATAAATTGTCCGTTATTCCAGAATGTTCTTATTTCAAATGTTATTATCAATCATGGTTGGCATCATGCACAGTCTGAACAAGGACAGTACACTCAAACCCTGACTTGCGACTTAACCATCGACGACATCCAAATTTCACTCTCAAGATTTGGGTCAAGCCGTGCTATGGTTTTCAGTCATAGCCTCTACTGGTCACCTTCTTGAGACTCGAAACCTGATATCATGGTCAGAATGGTTATGGTCGCAAACTGAACATCCTAACCACATGACCACGTGCTCAATTTGTTCCATATACTTAATAGAAATCAACCTCACAACATTCTTCCAACAACAAAAATACGTAATTTCTAAGAATCTTATAGAACTGATGGGAAACAATTTTTAAAAACAATGGAGACTATGTCCTCGACTAATTTTTCCTTTTTTTTTTCGTGAATATGGAAAATTTTGTTTTTAATTCTCTAATCAGGCACGAATTTTTGCAACGATCTAATAGAATATTTGTTATTAGTGAGGATTATCTAATTAAGTTTGTTGTTTTTTTTTGTTTTTTTTTTGAGTTCGTTTGATAGAATTAAATTGAATTATTATCAGATAAATGACACGTCAATCGTTGCGATAATATAGTTGTTGTGAAACCAATGGATTTGTTTTTATATTATTATTAAAGGAACATTCAACAAATGGGAAAATGTATTCGTAAACAATATTTTGTTATGATCTAGGAGATTTTTATTTTTTGTATCATTGGTGATGATCAAGAAGGTTTTTATTTATTTATTTTTTGTATTATTGGTAATGAGTTTTATTTGTCTGCTTTTTGGGGTTTTTTTTCATTAATTTGTATGTATTTATGTTTTAGGACTTTTATACTTTTTTGTAAAGTTTGTGCTTTGGGCGTAGTTGACTCCTGTAAAATAGGTTATTGGTGTTTTTAAAATTGTTATTGTTTGTATTATTATTTGTTTTATTTGTTTATTAGTTTAATTTATTTATCAGTGTTATGTTTAGGAATGAGGTGAAAGGTTCTAAAAAAAATTTTTAAATCATTTCACCCCCTGTAAGGCAAAAGAGTCACTAAGACGTACGATGTTACAGAGTGTAAAAGAATAAGAAAAAAGGACCATTATGATGGAGCGAAAACAATAGAAGAGTAACGTGGAAGGATTCTAGAAACATTCGCCGATCATTATCAACTGTCTTCTTCCTCGTCGTCTCCAGAACATTCGCCGTATACATTTTTACCGTAAGAAAACTTGCCTCAGGAATGTTCGCCGTAGAAAACTTTTGTCGTAAGAAAATTTCGCTTCATTTTTTTAATATGCGAAGTACTTTGCTATCAAATATATCTGGCTCAAACTATTGTTATTCGATTTAAACATCTTAATAAGCGAAGTTATAGGATCAAAATCTTACATCATTCATCCTCGTCAGTGAGGAGAGCAAAAATTTCAACTTGACACCAGAACCCACGTCAAGTAATTTCATATTTCAGAAGCAGTACAAATGAAGAAAATATATATTGATATCCATGCCAGACTTCAGCGGAAAATGCATCACTACAGTACAACGCAAAAAAAAAAAAACACATTATTTACGAAGAATGCTTGGAATCTGCACACATTTTAAATTATATTTTTTTTAATTTGATATATTTTTAGTCTTTTATTTTTTAAATAAACGTTTAATTTTAATTTCTTTTCTGATGTTTCACCCTGTAAAAAAGACATTCATATATATTTGATAACAAGGTACTTGCATATTAGATTGAACCTTACTCCAAAAGAGACGTTCATGATGTAGGTATCAAAAAAACATGCGGCGAAATTGTCTTACGGCAAAAATCCTATACGGTGAAGTTTCTTACGGCGTAAATTTCTGACTTGAATTTTCCGACGGCAAAATGTTTATGGTGAATGTTCCGGATACGAGAAGGAAAACAGTAGATGATGATTGGCATTGCATTTAAATTTTTGAAGATCAAAATAGGCTGGAAAGTATATCCTGAAAGAAATTTTCACAAACGAAGTGCAAAAAAGAAACTGTTAGCATAGAACTTACGGTTACATCTAGCCAATTAAAATGTAAAATGATGAGACCTTACCGCCAATCTAGTACTGAACTTAAATTCATAATGTTTCAGCATCATAGCGAAGAGTTCATCAGAACAATTACTATCAGTATTTATAGAAAAGGCACAAGGATGCTACATTACGGCGGTGGGAAAGTGAATAAAGCCGAGAGGTCGTTTTTATTGGTTTTATTGTCTAATATTGTTATATAGGAATAAAGTGTCACTGCTGACACTGGAGTTTGAACACAGATCACAATGAGTAAACGATCCCATTTTGAATTGGTAGATCACGTGATGGTGAAGGAAATATACATAGATGGGAATTTGCGTGGCGTCTAAGTGATCACTATACGGATTATTTTGGAAGTGTGCTGGTCAAACTCTCTGCCTCAGGACAGAGAGGATCTCCAGACGAGGCTATACCGAAGACCGGAAGACAGATACCCAACTCCGTTTATTACGAGGTCTCCAGGAAATTTTTGGCCGAGCCTACGGGCTCGGATGCCCTACAATAAACTCGGCCTTGTGCCACATCCGAACGCGTAGGGTGGTTAGTGAATATCATCCCTATACGGATTACTATTCGGATGACTATTCGGTGGTTACTTTTCGAGCGAGTATTATCTAGCATGTACTATTAGTGCGAGTGTTATTCGAAGGCGTCTGACACCAGTATTGCTCAACGGCGTATATAGTTGTATCTGCGATTACAAAGTCTCTACTACAACGAGCATTACGAAAGTGACAACAAGCATACAGTGACATTAAATAAAGTGGCAACGAGTGCTCGTTGGCATTACAAAAAATATTATCAACGATCTACTTTGAAAAAATTTGATCGAAATGCTGGCCACTTGAGAGGATCCATACCACCATTTTTGTCAGTAATTTTGAATATGTTCCCGTACATTCTTAATATACTAAAGAAAGGACATTGAAAAAAAAAAAAAACAATCTACCGCCAAAGTCATGTCACTCATATACGTCCACCCACTGAGTAAGGACATTCATACAATCACATTAACCATTGAAGAGACACTAAGCGCAATGGATTAAAGTGTTCGTTAAAAAAAACAAAAACATGTGAATCTGATAGTATTGAAAAGTCAAATAAGCTGGTTCTGTGGAAGAAACAAACAAGTGACACAATGGTGAATTAGATAGGTTAGTATTCTTCTTTTTCATCTACGTGCCGTGTCCCCCCCTTCAGGACGTGGACGGTTGTAGCTCTCCACAGTTTCCCACACTTTGTAATATTGTGATATTTGTCCTTTTATTATCCCTACCCATCCTCGACACCCATCTACAAAAGCTGTTTAATTCGGTTACTTACTCTTTCTCTTTGCATGCCTTTACATGCCCTGTGAGTGTCAAATTTTCCAAAACCTCTCTACTCAGAATGTATCCTAGAAATATCAAGTGTTTCCATCTTATTTCTAAGCATATGTGTCATTTTTATTTTTGTTTTCTTTAAAACTTACATGCACGATCTATGGCTGTTTCAGCATCCTTCTATAGAGACACTTTTCTGTTGCTTCAGTTCTCCTTTTCAACTTTTAAGAAATTGTCCAGCATTCGTTGTCATATAGGAGGACTGATATTACATAGTCGTTCAGAATTTTTTTTCTATGATTCTAACGATATATTCTTGTTTGGTTGAGTATTAACTGATACAAAAACTTCGAAAAGGCAGAATGACAACAATATATACCAGTTGATGGAATAAAGATTTCGGTTCGAAATTCCAAGAATATTGCTGAGTCTGAAGTAAAAAGCCTGAAGAAGGGTGCAACGGCCGAAACGATGTGGATATAACAACAATAGAGGGGTTTTTTGTTTCATTCGTTTTCTACGGCTTAACAATACTTTGCAGCTTATTTAAAGCCAGAAAATATTTTTAGATTCTAATAATTTTTTAGATTTTTATAATACAAGTCTTACTAATTAACCCATAGCTTGGAGGAGAAGAGATGGATTCAAATCTTCCCCAGGGTTATTTGCGCGTAAGTGTATATAAAGAACCCGACGGGAATTGGAACTCGGTTATTTGATTAACAATTGTGAGTCATTATCCATTATACCATCTGCACATCCAAACTTAGAGCACCTGGTATTCCTAAACGGTCACACATCTAGGTACTGACCTGGCTCGACCTTACATAACCGGTGATCATACCATTGTTCTAATGTGATGTGGCGGTAAGCCATAGTCAATATGAACATGTTGGTACAAATAACGAGGTATATAATAATAATAATAATTATTATTATTATTATTATTATTATTATTATCCAAAATGCAGATTCTGTGATAAATATCGAGAACAATTCACCATCTTGTATAAGATTGAATGATATTGGTACCCACTGATATAAAATCCCGCATGATAAAATGGGCCAATATCTGCATTGGAATGTAATTTTTACGGAAAGGAAACCGCAAGAAATTGCTATGAACACCACCTAGGCCTGATTACAGCCATAGGACCTGTAACAATTTGATAAGACTTTACAATACACACCAAACAATCAAAACTAATCACCCAGACAGTGTGATCATAGACCACAAAAAGAGAATATGCCTTATTATTGAGATGGTAGAGACTGCAGATGGCAACGTATCTTTGAAGATATTTAGAAAACTTTCAAATTACAAGGACCTTGAAATCGAAATCTCAAACAATGTGACACGTAAGGACATCAACAATTGTAGCCCTCGGTTTGACTGAAAAATGTTCGGATAGACTCATTGAAGGGATCCCTGTTAGCCCAAACCTTAAATAAATACAAACAATTGTACTGACAAGTACAGTTCACACATTCAGCAGAGTTTTATATATGTACAATGTGTGTGATCATAAGTTTTTTTTTTCTTTTTTTAAAGTGCTCAGTGAAAAATGTCATTTCTCACTTTAGGTCTCTGGTCGGGACCTGGAAAGAAATGAATGTACAGCAGAAATCAAAGGAATTCATATAAAAATAAAAAAATATTCACAAAAACTGTCCCTGTTATGTTTAGAACTCAGAAGAAAGGAACTCAAGGACAAATCAACAAAATCTCTGGTTCACCAACTCTTCAGAAAATTCCCCAAATATTTCTAAAAATCAAAGCCTATCACCTGCAAATTTTTTTAAATTTTATGTTAATAACTGTTTTTGTTTAATTAAGTGCATACAACAAGATCACCCCATTCGTTTGTCCTGGGTGATTGGTTATGTGATTGTAAAACAAAAGCAGGTCAAATGATTTTTTTAAATAATAATAATAAGTAAAGATTGTGAATTACTCATAGATAAGGGTAGATGTTGAAACGATTTGAAATAGACACGTCATAGTTGTGCCCTGTCAACGGACTAGTTTGGTCGATTCTAAAAGATCTCCAGATACACCTTGATGTCAACGTATTCGCTCTCCAACAAACCAACGTAACACGAAAAGAAACAAGCAGTAAATATACAACAGAAGGTGCTTGCTGTTTGAGGTCTTGAGACTTGAGAGAGAACACCTCACAATTATTTCTCTTGTTTAAAACAATCACAGTGCAAATATCAATAATAATAATAATAATAATAATAATAATAATAAAAATAATAATACGAAGAAGAAGAAGAAGAAGAAGAAGAAGAATGATGCCATGACTTGTTGATACACTTCGCGAGATCATTTCGTTTTCTTTTTATTAGTTGATTTGGTATTAAGTCACTTGGTCCAAGGTTGGCAATAGTCCGGGTTTGGTGACCTAGTGTCTCTTCGTTTTTGGAAGAGTTTGTTCCAGTGACAGATTTTTCGTCCTCAGACTGGTTCCTCTCGGAGGTACGCAGCCCTTGTTGACCGGGGTGACGACCGATCCGGCATGAAATTTTATTCGTAATCATTGAAAATGGTAGAATTTTGCGTTTTAACCTTGACTGCCAAGGGCTAATTATGTTCAAGTGACCAGCTCTAGGACGGCACTCGAAGAAGACTTGAAAGCACGTCCAACCCATGAGAATGGCACGAATGGGGATTATATTCATATATCAACGGTCGAAGAGTTCATAATAGAGTATTGTATTCAGTGGGGTAGCATATGCGTATATACATGGCACTGGCTATAGTAAGTTTTAACTTAGTATAAGTTAGAGTACAACTACCTGGGGGAATATCAAACTTCAATATTGAGGGTTATTCCAACAACAACAACAACAACAACAACAATAATAATAATAATAATAATAATAATAATAATAATAAATGCAAAAAATTCTTCTCACGAGTACAGGCCACACGTTACGAAGGGCTTTATCGATGTAAATATGTTACTTTGCTTTTTTTTTAATTGGTCAGTGGAAAATGTCATGATGTCATCTTTAACATTACGTCTCTTGGCAGGACCCGGAAAGAAATATGTACACACCAGGAATAATAATAATAATAATAATAATAATAATAATAATAATAATAATAATAATAATAATGAGGAGGAGGAGGAGGAGGAGAATAATAATAATAATAATAATAACAACAACAACAACAACAATAATAATAACAACAACAAGAACAATAACAATAATAATAATAATAATACCACCGAAGTCAAATAGTGTAGGAACATCGCGATACTAGGGAACGACAGGGTAGTTGATTAAAAAATAGGTAGGTAGAAATTTATCAAGTTTTGAAATATGTAGTAGGAGGCTTATGTCGGAAGTGTCTTAAAAAATTAGTCGTTTTTGTTGTTTGAATATTGATGAACAAAAATTCAAAAATTGTTTGTTGAAAATGAGGCCATAATGCTTCAGAGAACAGCATTACTTGCGACAACTAGATTTCTAAGAAAGATTTTGTTGACTGAGAGAGATTAAGAAATCAAAGGGCTGATAATAAAATGCTATGACCTGCTCATTAAATTACGGAAGATCTGCTTGAAAATAAACGCTAATAATAATAAATAAAAATTATTTTTTTCTTTTTCTTTTTGCGTTTTAAACGTCTGTTTGTTTTCCGGAGAGAAAATCTCGAACGGAGATCTTCCGTACGAACTCAGTTCCTACGTTGTAACCATTTTGGCTAACACCAGATGAAATATTGCATTTAATATTACTTTTCCACCGGAAATCTCCGCAGTCTGGTGTTGAAATGGTGACAGTTTTGGATATTTTCTTTTCTTTTTTTTAATTCTTTACAAAGAATAACGTTGTGTGATAAGCTCCATCGATCGGGATTTGTTATCTTCCAGGAATATTGGTCCCACAATGCTTATTGCTTGTCATACATCACTAAGGACCAGATTTCAGTAACAAGGGCAAGAACCAATTCTTGAAGGACGAATAGGAAATCATTATTCTTAGATTTTTTTTTTTTTTCAAGATGACTATATTGATGTCTGTTTTCAATATTAGTGTTTCGTCTTTTAAAGCGAAATCTGTTTTTTAATCACCAAACGTTTTTGCATTATATTTGGATTACTGAACAGAAAATGTATCTCTTACTGAATATTGAGGTAATATTTCATGATTATAGAAGATTAATTTATAGAGGTATTTATCTATTTTATTCTTTCATTTCTATTTCTTCTCCTCAATGTGATAAGATTATCTAAGTTCGGTGAGGAAATATTATTATATATTTTGTAATTTTTTCACAAACCTTTATGTTAGGCGACTGAATTGACAAAATGGAAAAATAACAATGTAGCAAATTTTGTCCTCTGAAAGGTCTTCATCGAACAAAAGTAATATATATATATATATATATATATATATATATATATATATATATATATATAGATAGATAGATAGATAGATAGATAGATAGATAGATAGATAGATGTATGTACGTATGACAAAGTGGAAAAAGTTTACTTGTAACGCGTTTCGTCCTTCAAGGACATCATCGAACTAAATTTATTATGTTAGTAGGACTACACATGCGCATGAACGAAAGACTCTGGGAATTTTAGTATATTTTTTTTTTATCAGCCGAATTCATTCAGGGTGTTTTTCTTTTTCTTTCCATCACTTTTCTTAGTAAGTATCCCACACTGTGATATAAGATATGACAAGAATGGTGAAATTTTGTAAAAAGCAAGGGCGCAGATTTACTGTAGATGATCTTGTGATTAAGTCACTCTCTAAACATTGACGTCGTAGTAAATTATTTCCTCCTTTGATCAGAATAGCATTTTTTATGTTAAAATTGTGGTCAGTCTCCTTACTGTGGGCAACCAACGCATTTGATATATTCTGTAAAATAAGCTTTTGTATTTGTATAATCTTTTTATTTAGATTCCTTGAGGTTTCTCTTATGTATTTTTGTGACAGTTATTACAGGGAATGGTGTAAAAATCTCCTTCAGGTTTTAGCTCATTGTTTTGTTTACTATTGACAAGGTTTTTTATTGTTTTAGATGTAGTAGTAAAATATGTTAAATAAATCGTTGGAAACATTAAAACGTCAATGAAATTTAACTAATGAAATTTTAACTAGTTTCATAAGTTTTGACAAACTCATATTTCAAATTTTATGTTTTACAAAGGTTTGAAATACATAGTGATTTACATGCAAAATCAACGTGTTTTGACTACTTTTTCAACTTTAAACACGCTAGCTTCAAAATATAAATAACTCTTTGGAAACATTAGAAATTCAATGAAATTTTTGAAAATCAATATGCAATCGATCAAAATGTATTGATTTTAACTAGTTTAATTAGTTCTGACATAGTTATATTACGAATTTTATGTTCTACAAAGGTTTGAAATACATACTGATTTCATGCAAAATCAAGCTGTTTTGAGTACTTTTTCAACGTTAAACACGCTAGCTTCAAAATATAAATAACTCTTTGGAAACAATAGAAAGTCAGTAAAATTATTGAAAATCGATATGCAATCGATCGAAATGTATTGATTTTAACTAGTTTCATGAGTTTTGACAACGTTATATTACAAATTTTATGTTTTACAAAGGTTTGAAATACATAGTGATTTGCATGCAAAATCAAAAGACTTAATGAAGTAGCCTAGACCAAAAAGAGCACAGTCCTAACAAATAACAAATGTAGTGTGAAACGTGCCAAAAGTAAACTTTTTCAAGTTTGTCATACAATTTTCCCAATACTGTTCTTGATATATACCTATATCGTTACCACATGTATAGAAACCGACACTAGCACATATGATTTGCTTATAGTGGTGAAGGCTTTGTTCAGAACCAACCATACTTTTTGAAGGGCTGTATATACGTGCCACAAGTTTTGTGCAGGTTTTGAATTCAGAGTTGTTCACCCATATTTACCCATAACAGGGAGAAGAAGAGGATTAATACCTTTATTAGCACGTAAGTGAATGTAATGAATTTAACTGGAATTCGCACTCATCCCTCCGATTCCGCAATCCGAGCCTCTAACCACTACTCCACCGTGCATCCTATAAGTATGTATATGCATTCAAGCATGTTTCATTAAATAATATAGTCTGAATATAAGGGGTGATAAGAGGAGAAAGGAAGAGACAAAAAAAGAGAAAGAAAAATGTCCTATTTATTTTATACACAGTAGCAATCTGAAGGTAGTTTAGACTTAAAGAAAATCTTCTTAAATCTATTAATAAAATATTATATTCAATAAGATATATTAAAATAAAGAATATATCAGAAAAATGATTATGAAAAATATAAAAATTAATATATTGAAATGATTATATTTTTCTTATGATGAAGTATCTCATATAACATCTACATTTAAATCAACATATTTTAAATTAAACATATATTAAGCAATCCTTATCTACAAGGAATAACAGTTGATATTTATAATTTTATATGTAAAATAATAAACTAGTCAAAAGGAAGAATAAAGAAAAGTAAAAATCTACACTTTATTTTCTAATTTAATTAAAATGAATAAACAAGTACCTTTAGGACAAATTTTCTAACATTATACAATAAATAATTAAATATACATATATCAATTTAATTAATTAATTAGTAGTAAAAAATTTAAATAATATATTAAATATTACATAAAAACTATTTATAAATAATACAAAAATATATAAACTCCTTAAATATTATGCTAAAATAAATTTTAAAATACCACATCATTCCAAATATATAACAGTAAAATACACTTAAATGCTCCATATCAATATTATATATTAATATATACACCACATATTAGTATATTAAATAAACCTATAATAATAAATATCTAAATACTTCATAATTAATCTTTCCAATTAATTAAAATACGTATATAAAACTGACCCTATATAGACATCATAATTATGTATTATTACATAACAATAAATCATCATAAAAGGTATATTCTAGTATATTATTACATAACATTGTCGTAAAATTATAATAATTATTATATAATTATTATCACATATATTAACCTTTTATATAATGCTACCACAAAATATTGAAAAAAGAATTTATATATATATATGCGTGTGTGTAAATATAAAGCGGCTCATGATCAAACAGAATAGACATTTAGTTGTCTGTTATATTTAACAATATACGCTTGAATATATATATATATATATATATATATATATATATATATAGATAGATAGATAGATAGATATATGTGATAAAATATAGTTTTAAGGTATCCTATATTTAAGGATTAAAGAGATCAGTATCAGGGATGAACTTAAATGAAGAGAGGACCTAGGTTATCCCAGGGGTGAGGCCCCTTCAAATCCCGCATTGTCACGAGTAGAAGAAAACGGAAGACTGTTATTTCACTAAAGTCGAGGATGATGATGGCTCTTTAAAATTACTGAAGGGTTGTTTAGAGTCGACAATGCGTTAGACAGGCATGTGTAAGAAAAGCCTATGACAGTGTCTAAAATATTATTCACCTTGGCTGAACGCTCCTTAGATTTTGAAGCCCTAGGATTCAGTCTGCTAAGCTTATATGCCGGTATTTTAACATGATGTAGTCGTAAACCGAAATCAATATTAGCATACTGGTACAAATAATAAGGTATATCAGGGTATTGACTTCAATGTCCACTTTTATTTTCATCTATATACTAGCCGAATAATCCGCGCCTTGCTGCATGTCACTCTTTTTTTTTTTACAAGAAAATGATGATTGATTTTAAATGATTGCTATAATTTGTGGAGAAAAATGATGCATTTTAATATTACTCAATGATCTGGCCAATGTGACCTCCATCTTCTGGCTTTCTCCTTATATATTTTTGATAGATATCATTCCTTTGTTTCAGTGTGTATTGAGGGTGTTCACCCCACCCCGAAAACCCCCTTTCATCAAAATGAAATATACTTATCCTAGTACCCTAGGTGTATTCCATTGTTCAAATCTAAATTTAATTTACATCAAAGGAAAAAATATCTAATGGCAGGTTTTTAGACCCCCCCCCCCACATCCCCGAGAGACTTACTTTCATCAAAACAGAATATACTTATCCAAGTATCCTGGGTAATATAGTTCCAGAATATATGTGGTCATGGAGGTCTATCTCCAAAACCCTTGAAGGAGTTCGATAACAAAGAGACAGACATACAGAGGCTTCAACTTTATATATACAGATTACTAGTTAGAAATTTAGGAATTTGTATAATTTTCATAATAATTCATCATGTCTAGACCTAGAATCCTCAACAAATACAAGCACACACATACACACAGAAAAACACTGAATGAACGTTTCGTCCTTTTTGGGACTCATCAGCTATGCATATCCTCTACCGACTCTGAGAATCGAACCAGGTCCGTTGCGATATGACGCGAGGATCATACCATTAGGCCAGAGGGATAAGGCTTCAGCTTTTAACTCAGAACTACATAAACTGATGGCTATAAAAAAAAAAAAAAAAAAAATTAACATGAAATGTGGCCATAATAACAACCGACCTGCCTTAGGTCTTTGGCAGACTTGGTAAGTGTGTTAGCAGAAATCGAAATGATGATAATAATAATAATAATAATAATAATAATAATAATAATAATAATAATAATAATAATTTTTAACTTTTTCTTCATTCAATAGGTTGCTGCTGCTTTTCATACAATTAGAGCGTTAAAATAAGCAGTAGAAATCTGAATTAAGAATTCTGGTGTGAGGGAAATTTGGTAGCGTTCAAAACATTAGTCCTATTTCTCATCATCCTCTCCATATTTTTTGTTTACGCCCTACGAGTAACGAAAGTGGCCTGATGTGCGGGCAGTGCAAAGGATATCGATGCATGCCTAAGAGTTCTGTTTTTATCCTCCCAGCGGACAATGAGGTCAATTGATCCCTGTTGTGTGTGGGCTGATGCACTGACAGAACTGAGCATTCAGACTTTCTGACCATGACCATTGAAAAAGGCTGTGATCTGCTTGTTGACATCGTCGAGTCAAGTTCAAATTCTGGGATAGTCTGTTGGCTCAATTTCGCACATGCACACTTGGCTAAAAGCTGAATCCGTTTCTTCTCCTCCAGATATGGATTAAATTATAGGGTAGACTGGAATCTCTAGACTTGGTTGGCAACCAATCAAGTGGAAGAAAAAATATCTGAATTCAAAACGAGTCAGAAGAGGAATGAGCTATCTTACCCTAGACGCCCTACAGCTGCAGTTGATATGCTGCACAAGAGTTCCAGATTCAAAACACACCGACGGTTATAGTATGAATAAAAAAATGAAAAGTCGCGATTTTTTATACTATTTTTTTACACAATATAATGTCGTCCTCGTCCTGAGTATGACGATACTCAGTGATACTCATTGACGATACTCACTATTTTTCAAACAATATAATGTCGTCCTCATCCTGAGTATGACGATAAACTATACTCAGTAAGAAGGCCGCCTCTTAATTGCTGTTGTTTCCAGGTCCACCGGGGTGACAGCACCTGTTAGGGTCCCAGCTATATTTTTTCAGAACAAAAATACCAGTAACACATTTTTGAAAAAAATACCAGCAATACATTTGAGTCTCGACAAAAACCCTCTTTACAAAAATACGTCAATGATACCTGATCTACAAATTGATTTATTACCAAAAACCATTAATCTATTCATATGAACCTATCGTAAATATCTTGTAAGCATTAATTAACTCATTGAAGTTGATATGCCGTAACACAAAATAAATCAAACCAATAAACCAAACAATACAAGGACCAGGAATCTCTCAAGGCAAAATATATAAGGTGTTTTAAGGGCATACAAGTTTGATTTGTTTTTTACGGTTTATCAACCATTTGCATGTTATTTAAAGCTAGAAAGCATTTTTTGATCTAAGAATTTTTTATGCATTCCAAAAGCTAAGCAGTTTATTAAGAGATAGAAAAAGCTCGTTAGAAACAAAGAAAAGAGTACTGAACCCTTACGTTAAATCTGTATGGCAATGAATGCTGGGCAATTTGATCAAAGATGAAGAAAAAACTTAAAGCAACAGAAATTTAGTTCTACAGAAAGATGCTGAGGATACAATGGACTGACCATGTGAGCAACGACGAGATTTTAGAGAAAATAGAAACAAAATGGAAACCTATACTTAACATCGGGAGGCGAGAGCTTGGAAAATCTGTTACTAACAGGATGTATTCAGTGCAAAAAAGGACAAATGAAAACGTATAACATACTTGACTAGCTAGAGAAAATGGATGGTGGAACAGAGTTTAGAAATAATGAAATTTATTTAGAGGTGCAAGGGAAAGGAAATTGTGGAGAGCCATGATCTCCTACCTCCTGAGGGGACACGGCATATACAGAGAGAATGATTTACTGATACAATTCTGACTAAGATGTGAATTCATACATTTCCCAAGGAAATTTGCGCGTAAGTGAATATAACAGGCTTCTTATATAGTTATTTCCCAAGCGTAGCTTAGATGCGGCACAAGATCGAAAGTATGGGGCACCTAGTGTGGATCGAACTCACAAGCTTGCTAACCATTACACCGCATCGAAGTGCCCCTCAGCCTTCTTATATATAGCGACTAGGGAGGGTGATTTCCAACAAGGTAAAAAACAAGATAGATTTAAACATATTTACTCTGAAATAACAAAAAGGCCTGACAATTGTTTAATCTGTCAAAGTGTTGGCGGATATTTCCTGTATGAAAACGGTTAATTTTGCTACGACTGTTAGCATTAATTTTGCAATTAGCATTAGTATTTCTTTTTCGAATAGATTTACAAATCTAGAGTGGAATCGGTGAAAGAACGTACTCATATATTCTTTCCTCTTCTCGCTAATTATTAATGTTTCTGTTCCTAATTCTTCCATACCCTGTAACCCTCTGTGTCTTAGTGGCTTTAATGCCATGCATGGGGTGATACCGATTTAAAAAAAATATGGTAGAATGAACCTATAGGGAGGCGAGACGGGAAAAAGAAAGAGACATACTCCTCTAGAAACACGCACATGAGAAAGTATTCGTGCATATATCGATCCATATACATTAATACACGAACATATACGGAAAGGTATGCATACAACCACGCATATATAATGGGTGTAACAGCAAAATTGTCCAATTCGTGTAACAGCATAATTGTCCATCCCACAAACTGCTTAATATCTAAAAAAACAATTGATTTTTTTCCAGGTTTACAGATAAGATGTTTAAGCATCTTGATACCATTTATCATAAGAATCAATGAAAAACCCTTTGATTTATTCAGCTAGAAAGAGAACAGGGTGAAATCGTTTTGTTTCAGTACAACTGTCTTCCCAAATTAGCAATGGTGAGAGGAAAAAGATAAATTAGGCCTCCAGTAATGGTACCCATATTCAAACTCTGTCTCTCATCTTCAAAGTCCATTCAAGAACCATCAAGAGAATGGTGAATAAGTTTTAATAAGAGGAAAGAGAAAAACTGGATTTGGAGGTCACAACAGGAAGAGGGATCATCATTTCAACTGAGAGAAAAGGAGATCAATTAGAAAAGATACAACTCAAACCATAAGACGTTTCGCAGGTGAGAGAGGAGTTTCAGTTATGACAGTCCAAAGAGCAGTGAAAAAAACTTAAAAATGTAATCGTACGTGAAACCTATGTTACTCCAGGACAGAAAGTTAGAAGGTTAGAGAGGGCGACGATCATCTTGAATAAATATTCCTGGAATAAATATTCCTGGAATATATATATATATATATATATATATATATATATATATTTGAAGTTTATTCCAATTTTTCATGAGCTTCCAATTAATGATGAACATGTCCAGTGTGTGTGTGTGAGTTCTTGTGGGTGATTGGGGTTTGTTGTACGTGCAGAGTAGTGGTTATTCTCTCGGAAAATGAGACTGGCATGTCGAGTTCAAATTCTAGTCAAGTCCCATCTCGATGGAAATATAGTACATATCTCTTCTTCTATTAGCTAGGAGTTAGTAGCAAGACACACTTAGATCTGTAGCTTTGGGTGGCAACGATTCTATGAGAACCATTTTAAATTTAAACCGGTTGCAATGGAAATCACAGCAGAAACAACTAATAGAGTGAAGGCGTAGCTTAATACTCCACTGGGTGCTTATAGGCAAATGTGTATAATCAACCTTATGAAATATCCGCAAAAGTGTAGAGAATGTACATACAACTATATAAAATGTGTGAAATACACTCCGTCTTCTTATATGTACCTTCAGAAATTTGGCGATCATGGCTCTCCACAATTTCCTGTCATTTCTAGCCCTTACTAAATTTTATCTCTCTTTACCCCTGTTCACCGATATACACAAGTTCTTTATGTAGGTTATGCGTTGTTTTCTTTTGTCTCTCTTGCTTTCAATATGTCCTGTGTATGTCAAATTTTCTAAGCCTCCTTTTCTCAATATGTGCCCTAGAAATTCCAACTTTCTTTTTAGTTAGTCAAGTGGGTTTTCTGGCATATCAACCTTGTGGGTTATTTAATGCCAAATCTTGTTTATACATATATATTATGTATATAATGATTTGAAAACGAATAGTTTATCGGTAGCATTGTTTTTCAAACGAACAGAGCATATTTGTCTGTCCACGGTTAAAGTGATTCGAAGTATTTGGTGTTTTATATGTTTTGACACATCCCCACTTCCCTTGGAAATCTAAAAATGTTATTTGGATTGACCTGCTCAAAAAGGTCTTTCAAGATGTCGACCTGGTAATGTTTGGAATGGATTTCATTTAAATCAATGCATTTCATCAATATATGTTCTACTTTAAATGGCGCATGGCAGCCAACACAGAATGGAGGATCTTCTTCTTTAAGCAGCTATGAATGTGTTATGTATATGTGGCCCATGTGGAGTCGAGTAAGGCTTAATTCCTACTTTCTCACTTTTCTGTAACTCTGGTAAGTCTTCATCGTTGGTTGAATCTTTTTTTTTTTAGCTTAGTGCATAGATAGCGGCTCGGATTGAGGAATCGGAAACTCGAGTTCGAATCCCAGTCGAATCCATTACATTCACTTACGTGCTAATACATTCGGAAAGGTATGAATGCTCTTCTTCCCCTCCCCTAGGTATGGGTAAATAGCAGGACAGACCGGATTCGATAGCATTGGATGGCAACTGGTTTACCACAGAAAGGAAAGGCAACCCACTGAGGGAAAAATCTGCCTCGTCAGTCATGTATCAAAAGATATATTATTGCCTAAGCGTGTGTCACGCACGGCACATAACTGACTGTTAGTGCAGTTATTCACCTGTCTCTCCCTGATATTAATTAAGTCTTCATCTGACAAGACTAAGGAGATTTCAGGTTGATGCTTTGCTTTTCTTTCTTTTAGTCGTGTTCGGTAAAACTACATTTGGCACAGCGTATTCTTTGTTCAATTTATTTGTCTCCTATACTTGTCACAACTGATTTATACGCCGGGGCATTTGAAGTGTTTAGTGTTTACTAATATGGCCCCCAAATATCAGATTCCGATATAATTTTTCTTGTGTTTATTACAAAATCCTTATCCAGACTTAATTTTCTGTTTTAGGCCGTTTTGAATTCACTTTTGGCACTGAAATTTTCCCCAACAAATTCTAAATGGGTTAAATGCAAAAACTACGATCTTTTCGGAAATTCCGACTCCTTCCTTCAGACCAAAGTTTCTGTATCTAAAACTCTTTTTAATTAGAATTATGTAAATTTTGTTCTAATCTATCTCTTAAGTACGAAAAACGTTGATACAGTTCCACGACTGAGATGAAAATCATAAAAGAGCCTGAAAAACGACGTTCGCTTAGCTGTATTATAAACACAGGTTTATAAGTCCCAAAGATTTACTCACTGGTGTCCCTGAGGACACATGGTCTAGTGGATAACAGCGTTAGCTGAATCCAAAAAGTGACTTGACACAAAGACCTGGACAGAGCAGGGGTGAACAAAAACATGGAGAGTTGAGAGTTGAGTTAGTAAAGTTAGTAAAGGGAAAAGGCATGGCACGTGGAACTAGAACTAGAACAATTTACCCCCGTGGACTAAAGAAAGTGTTTGGTTCAAAATTCCAACGTATAAACTCCTGAAGAAGACCGGAGCGTACAGCGACAGAAGCGTTGTGAATATGACAATAAAAATGGGGACAACAGTCCAAACAATATAAATAGTGTAAATATTTGAACACTTCACCTCAGAAATAGAGACAGACAAAACTAATAAATATGGAAAATGCGTAGAAATTCTTAAAACGTTGCCATATTCTAAGAATGACACACAGTTTACTATAATTTACACAACCAGGTCTACATTCTACAAAACTAATGGTTCCCACTTGGCAAACCTTTTACTGTCATTTACGTGGTGAAAAGAATTAGTTAATCCAGTTACATAAAAGGGCTGATAAGCCGTAAAAATGTAATCGATTTATCTAAGGGCGGTTTCTGCTCGTAGCAAGTTACCCTTCCATTTAATATATCGAGGGTTTCACAGCATTTGCTTGTTGAAAAGAAGGATTGAAACTTCAGTTTTTATGTAATCTGTTGTCAGATTCATTGGATAGTGAATATAGATGACGTTTAAAAGAGGTTTAATGATCTGTGCCACATATGTTGACATTTAGTTTAGTACCCGACATATTAAACATTTCGACACTTCCTTGCTGCCACAACACTTGCAAATATCCTAACGTGACAGAGTTGGGTCTCTTCTACTGATACAGGAGGCAGGCCACCAAGTTTATCTCTTCAACTTGACCTTGTCAAATCTTCAGCAGATTTGTTCATAATGTTAAGATAACTTCTTTACATTTCGATACTAAATTCCAGTCATTTATTTCTGTTCTATCCTCTATCTCAATACAGATCTCCATTTCTACTCACTCTTCTATTATGATACGGACAGTTATTCTCTACTCTATTCACTATACTGTTTCTCTATTCGGATCACTATTAGGTAGTTACTTTTCGAGAGATTACTATCGAGCAAGTACCATTAGTGCAAGTGTTATTCGAAGGCGTCTGACACCAGTATTGTTCAACGGCGTTACTATAGTTATATCTTCGATTACAAAGTCCCTACTACAACGAGCATTACCAAAGTGACAACATATATTCGTTGGCATCACAAAAGTGTCAAACGAGTGTTCGTTGAAATCACAAAAATCCGCTTTCGTTAGACATTTCTGAAACGTGTCATAAGGAAAGGCGGCTGTGGAAATTTGACACACATAGTTCATACGCAGGTCAAGAGAGGCAGAGTGCAACATAGTAACTAACTAATGAAATCTATGACAAAACAGTGATTGGGTGGGATAGTAGAGAGAAAAAATGCTACGTGGTAAAAGGGATAGGAAGTTGTGAAGAGCCGTAATTGCCTCATCCCTGAATAGACTGGGCCCATAAAAGGAGATCTCTGAATAGCATGCGTTCTGGATGTACATAAAATGAAAAAACAATAGTGACACAGGAAACCCAGACACACACGTAAACAACGTATACAGACACAAGCATAGCTAGATACATAAAGATAAACATATGTACACATATCAAAACACGTATATTATGATGCATATTTCTGTTTCTCTTTGTTGGTCACTGAATCGTGTATACAGAGGATAACGACCAGGTGGATGTATACATAGATGTAGACACACACGCATATATATATATATATATATATATATATATATATATATAATATATATTAGGAATAGAGAAACATGCGTAATGACACCTACACCCTCAGACATGTATGTACAAGCAGAGAAAAAAAAACGTTTTCTCACAAAGACATGAATTGCAAAGGCATAGCAATTCTTCTAATCCCAACTTTTGTATGTCACCCCGAGGCGTCCAATCAATTTTGGCGCCTTCGCTAAAGCAGCGACATCATTGATTGGCTGTGACAGATGACAAGGTCACGTCTCCGATGCGAATGTTACCGCGCAATGGCTAACACCTCATAGCGGCTTGGCAGAATTATGGCAACGTCCGGTTGACAGATAGGCAAATTTATCAATCAATCTTGAACCAAATTGAGGCAAATGAAATAGAAATGACGGTGGACGGGGAGTGGCAGAAAAAGCAGAAAGGACAAAAACATACGAGCAAATAAAAAGGAGAATGGTACATGTGTGACACGGGTTCTGATGTAATAAATGGGGAAAACAACAGTAGACCCTTTTTGCCGGCACGAAACACCCATTACATTTCACACCTTTGTCGGTTGCTGCTAATACTAGCATCCATATTATCTTAATTTTCACCCGTCTTTCATTTTCATCATCATCATCATCATCATCTCCAGCTCCGTCTTCGAAATATTCCCCTTTCTTGTAATAATAATAATAGTAGTAGATAGGCTTGTCTGTCGTCTGGTTCACTCCGAGTTGGTCGGTGAATTCAATTTCGTACTAATGTCCTTGGGAAAGGCATGAATTCTTTTTACTCCCCACACCGCCTTCCCGGCTATGGAAAACTCTGAATTTTAAATGAGGGAGGATACAATGAGAAAACTCACCATATTAATTTTCCCAGCCTTCTTTCTTTCTTTTATGCACCGTAACCCTTCAGGACATAGGCGATCATGGCTCTCCACTTACCCCTATCCTTTGTAGTTCTCAATATGCTTTGTCCTTTTGCTATTTATACCAGACCCTGTTCTGTCCTCTACTTGCTTAAGCCCGCTAGGTATGTCACACGTTGCATCCCCTTGTCTCTCTTTCCCTCTTTTCCGCCCTGTGAGGATCAAATTATCCAAGACCTCCTTTCTCATTATGTGTCCCAGAATTAATGGAAAATCAGAGACAATAAATAAAAGGTACCACCTATAGCCTGATAGGACTTGGCATTTAAGAGAAAGGCTATAAAATTCAATAGGAGTAGATAGGCTCGCCTATCATCCAGTTCATACTCCTCCCCGGTCTTTTGATCAGGAGTAGAGATTTATCCCTTTTTTCTGTTCATGATTGGGCTTCCAGTTTTATTCTAACGTCTTCTCATTTTCTTTTCACCCCCAGTAGCCCCTTACGTCTTTGTGATATTATCGCTTTTGTAATGTCAACGAACACTCGTCGCTACTTTTGTAATGTCAACGAACTCTTGTCGCCACTTTTGTAATGTCAACGAACTCTCGTTGCCACTTTTTTAATGTCAAAGAATACTCGTTGTTACTTTCTTAATGCTCGTTGTAGAAGAGGCTTTGTAATAGTAGATACAACTTATAGTATGCCGCTGAACAATACTGGTGTCACACACCTTCGAATAACACTCGCACTAATAGTACTTGCTCGATAATACTCGCTCAAAAAGTAACCACTGAATAGTGATCAGTATATAGAATAGTATAGTAAATAGTATAGAGAATAGCGATCCTTATAGTAATAGAGGATAGAGTAGAAATAGTGATCAATTAGACGACACACTTATTCAAAATGGAATCGCCTGTTTTTGCTCTTTGGCGATCTATGTTCAAACTCCAGTGTCGGCAGTGACACTTTATTCCTATATTACAATCGCTTTGCTTGGGGCGAATTGATTTTTAAAAAAGAATAAATAAAGGTAGGTTATGCGTCGTTTTCCTCTGTCCCTCTTGCCCTCAAACTGTCAATTATCGCCATGCTTGTGGTGAATTGATAAAAAAAAAGAGTCTCATTTTTCTCATATTCATAGCCTTGTCGTTATCATTAAATGTCGCTAGATTTTAACTTATTTTTTGCTACTTACTCCTACTAGTAGTAGAAGATATAATACTTTTACGTTGTCTGACTTTCTTAAAGTACCGTCAATATATCATTAAGAAATAGTACCCACCAAAAATGAGGGGTCTATTTATGAACGGATCTGCACTTCTGTTTAGGACAATGATGTCTCTATATTCCATGGAAGTTCTGCCGAAACCCAATTTTCTACATATGACGTGAGAAAGCACGTGCCATACTCTGCCCTTGTCAACCAGGGTAGGTAAGAGCTTTTGCCAACAGACAGGTTATTGGTTTTTTTTTGGGGTTTTTGTGTAGATGTGCCAGTCTCTGCGATTATTATGCAACTGCAAGTCAGATTTTGAACGTTGTGTTAAAAGCGTTTGCTTTTAATCGTTAAACAAAACACAACGCGCCCCCGTCGCGACAGTTATCAAAGACGGAGAATGGAAGGTAAACAAATGTGTTTCACGTCGGAAGTAGCATTGTGTTGCGAGCATTGTTTTCATTAACGTAATGAATCTTAACTTTTTTATTTTGGATCTTGACCATATCCAACCCTATGCCTGTTCAGTTGTAGTCTGGAAATGATGTGAAGCACTCTTCAGGCATAGGTCAGTGATGTCCATCTCCAAAAAGAAGATTTTGTATTGTCTTCGCTTTCTTTGAAAAGGTATTGCACGCTTGCACAATATACATATTCTGACAATGATTACATGTTTGGCTATCCGTTAAAAGACAGCCAACACGTTACAGCTGTTGTTAAATAGGGTAAGACCGAGGAATGGATTAAATTATTTTATATAAACATCCTAAATTCACCTAATGTATCGTTTACAAATAAATGTTTAAAATAATAGTGCCATCAATACCATCGTTAGGCATTTAAAACAAAACAACACACAAAACGCATTGGTTGTTCACAGTAACGAAACTGACCATAATTTTGACATAGGGGATGCCACTTTGATTAAAAGAGAAAATAATCCACTGAGACGAAAATGTCTGGAAAGTGGCTTGATCAGCTACGGTAAATTAGCGTCCAAGCTCTTACAATATATTAATATTCTTGGTAGATTTTATGCTGTCACAACGTGGGATAGTCAGAGACCATGGTGATGGAGAGAAAAAGAATACAGATTAATTTGGCTAGACTAAAAAAATATTCTTTCAAAAGGAATTTTTTCAAAAAAATATTTTTTATACTTTTAAAATATTCTTTCAAAAATGTTGAAACTACCGGCATCTCTCGTTTTGTGCGCATGTGCAGATGTGATAACATCAGAAAAGCCCAGACCGATGAAATCCTCACGGATGAAACGCGTCACAAAAACGTTTTTTACAATTTGTCATAGAACCCCCTCACATATATATGGGATAAATGTTAATTTCATTTTGCTGTTTAAAATTAGTTCAAAGTAGAAATACAAATTTATGTAAATCATTTACATGATTAGGAACAATATTAGAAGTAACTAAAATCTTTAGTTTTACCAGATTGGTCAATTTGATGAAAATCCTCGTGTGGATGTTAAACTTGCGTGATACATGGTTCGAATTAAGATATATTCACTTGTTACTTTGTATTTAAGTTTCAGCAAGGCAGACGTTGAAAAAAAAAGGAAGATGCAAGCAAAAACACACACACACACACACACACACATATATATATATATATATATATATATATATATATATATATATATATATATGGGATAAATGTTAATTTCATTTTGCTGTTTAAAATTAGTTCAAAGTAGAAATACAAATTTATGTAAATCATTTACATGATTAGGAACAATATTAGAAGTAACTAAAATCTTTAGTTTTACCAGATTGGTCAATTTGATGAAAACGTGCTTCGTGTGTATGTTAATTACTTGTTTACTTCGTGATACATGGTTCGAATTAAGATATATTCACTTGTTACTTTGTATTTCTTAAGTTTCAGCAAGGCAGACGTTGAAAACAAAAAAGGAAGATGCAAAAAAAAACACACACACACATATATATATATATATATATATATATATATATATATATATATATATATATATATATATATATATATGGGATAAATGTTAATTTCATTTTTGCTGTTTAAAATTAGTTCAAAGTAGAAATACAAATTTATGTAAATCATTTACATGATTAGGAACAATATTAGAAGTAACTAAAATCTTTAGTTTTACCAGATTGGTCAATTTGATGAAAACGTGCTTCGTGTGTATGTTAATTACTTGTTTACTTCGTGATACATGGTTCGAATTAAGATATATTCACTTGTTACTTTGTATTTTTAAGTTTCAGCAAGGCAGACGTTGAAAACAAAAAAGGAAGATGCAAGCAAAACACACACACACACACACACACACATATATATATATATATATATATATATATATATATAATCTAATAAATCATTGTACGCAGGCCTGAGGCGCCGGCAGTTTTACGACAACCAACAACGAAATCGACAGGTAAGAACTTCAAAACAACCATCTGCTGTTCAAAAGAAGAAAAACAGAATTTAATCATATGAATAATAAAAAAAAATCGGGATCAAGAGCCACTCAGTCGGAAAATAGGCAATTCTGGCCAGAGGCTTATGTAGTCATTCTAGGGAAGGTCAGTCTCAAGTCGTTGGTTAAAATATAAAATCGCAATCACGTGTGAGAGACGGTTATACCGAGACGAGAGACAATGTCAGAGAGAGAGAGAGAGAGAGTGGGTGGAAAGTTGTCCGTTTAACAAGTCTCGTTGATAGCCTTTGCTTGCCTAAAGTAAGAAGAAACAAAGCAAGGGGACCTAAATGCCTTCTAGAGTGAATACTAGGTCCGACTTGAAACCTGGCCTGTGGATAAAGAACCTAATATATCGGAAACAGGATTCAAGTTTTCTTTTCATGTCGTGGCGATATCTAACCTTCCGTTCCTTTGTTAAATGTACAGCAGACTTTTCACAAATTTTCATATCACCGGTGCTAACGGGCCTCAAACTGAAGAATGGGGCAGAAGTAGAAAAAAGCTCTGAGTTGTCCGGTTGTGTGCTAACGAAACTAAGATCTGGAGCTTAGTTCGAATAAATCAGAGTATGATAATAATAATAAATCCTCATTTCAGAAATTCGTTCTGAAGCATGTCTATTGTCCCTAAGGGAGTAATTCTTTTTCAATCTTTAATTCACTAGTGGGGTTTGAAGAGAATACCTCTGTGGTTTCTTATGGGTAGAAAAACTGAGCTAGCACTTAGTGATAAGAAGAGGGACATACTAGAGAAAAATGAAGTTCGTCTGTGGAAGAGAAAAAGAAAGGGGAAAAAGATAATGGCCATTGCATCTTCACTTTGAATTCAATTTATTTTGGATGAGTTCATGTAAATTAATTCAACTTTGTGCTATGCTTCCCCAAGCAGGAAAAGACGATAAGCTCTCTCTCGCCTCTTCTCCGACCCCAAATCCTAAATACCATTTTCCTCTTCGGAGCCCACTCCATTGCCACACCTTCCTTTCACCACTGGCTCAGAGATTATTAACAGAAACCAACACAGGATATAAAGAAGACGACACCGAAGACTCGGTTGTAATTTGAAAAGATGAGAAAAGCATATTGGGTGTAAATACCCATTATGCATGAGTATCACTAATCGATATGGCAATAGAAACACTGACACCTTGTCAGCCGGCCGTCTTTCACTTTTGACATTTAAAAACGACACCAGCTACAACATACAAGATAATAAAATAATTTATACAGTTGCATTGGCAAAGCTTAGACAGCAACGGACAAGCTGTCAATCGTCTGAAAATCTGCTGTAACGTATAAAATAGAACAAGATTTCTTCCAAGCCATAGACGTATCTGACTTGCTCTATGGTAGCTCCACATGATCATTAACAAAACAATTGGAAAAGAAGTTAGATGACTTGTATACAAGTGTGGCATTGAATCTATCATTGAAACAACACCTTCTCTGTAGCCATCTACCTCCTCACATTCGGAAGAGAACGAGGATTTCGGGGCATTTCTGGATAAGTAACGACCGTCTTATTAGGGACGTCTTGATGTAGATATCAAAGCATGAAGACATTAGCATTGGTCACCTATTCAAAACGCACAGCCAACAAATACTCGAAGACACAGGATTCTAATATGAAGCTATAGCAGGGGTGATGAATCATCGTGAATACTAGAAAGACTCGTGAGGGTTCCTGCGATCAGGTTCGTTCTGGTAATGACATGGATGCTCATTAAAATGGATAGGCAAAATTACTAATTTTCACTTTTCCCGCCATCAATTTGGCCATTTTCTGACACCTGCTATCAAGTGACAAGAAAATTTATTAAATATTTTTTTAAAAAATTAAAATAAAAAATGTGTGTCTTGTTAAAACAGAAACAGTTAATTTGATGAATAGTTAACAAGATTAAACCCAAATTACTTTTTTTTGTTGTTGAAAAGCAATGAAAAACAACTTTTTTGCGAGGGGTCTCATTTTCTTACGCAGCCGTTGAAGTAGCAAGTAGCTTGTAGAGTTGTTGACAGACAAACAGTAAGAGAAAAAGTATTACGGTAAGCTATATATGGCCAAATATTCGCGACTGCCTGCCTTGGATCCAAGTCACCCTTCGACATTGAAGTATAAGTGTCTATTCTGTATCCCATTATCTCTAGAACTTCATCGTTGCTCACGTTATTCTCAGAAACTCTGTAGAACCATATTTCTGTTGTTTATACTCCTTTCTACATATGTTAGGAAATTATCCAGCATTTTCCTGTTTCTTAATACTTTTCTAAGCTTTTGGAAGGCATCTTACGCTATACCAATGTACCTTCTGATTTTCGTGTCGCACTTTCCGTTCTCTGTCTGTACGCTACCCAGATTACTTTAATAGAAAGCGCGCGCGTGGGTCACCATTAAAACAGATGTATATGAGAATAGAAAAGAATATTAAAGAAGCAAAACAAGTTAATGCAAGTATTACTAAAGTTAAAAGGCTGATGGTCATAGAATTCTCTTTTCTTCATCATCTTGTTGTTCTAGTTGTTCTTGCTGTTGTTGTTGTTGTTCTTCTTCTTCTTCCGTTTTTCTTCAGGACGTTGAGAATCATGGCTCTGCATTATTTCCTGTCCTTTGTAGCTCTTAATAAATTTTGGTAAATTTACCTTTTTGTCATCTCTCCTAAACATTAAACCACTATGCATTTATTCAACCTTTCTAGATAGGTTATGCGTTGTTTTCCTCCGTTCCTCTTGTCTTCACTCTACCCTGTGTGTATCAATTTTTCCAAGCAGACTTTTCTCATTATATGCCCTAGAAATTTCAACTGTCTCTTCTTGATGTTAAGTATAAGTGTACTTTTTGTTCCCATTTTCTCTTAAACTTTATCGTTGCTCACATATTCGAGCCATGATATCCTCAGTATCTTTCTGTAGAACCATATTTCTGCTGCTTCAATCGTCGTCTTCGTCTGTGAGATTTTCCAGCATTCACTGCCATATTGAGGACTGATATTATATAACAGTTCAATACTCTTTTCTTTGCTTCTACAGAAATTTTTTTTCTTAATACTTTGCCTAACTTTTGGAAGGCATCTTTAGCTATCCCAATGCGCCTTCGGATTTTGGTGTCACACTTAGCGTCCTCTGTTTCTTCTTCTTCTTCTTCTTCTTCTTCTTCTTCTTCTTCTTCTTCTATTAATAAATATTATCTCTCTCCTAAATGTGGCTCCGCCATCAATTTACTCAAACTCGTTAGGTTCACACTCCTCCCGAGTCTTTTAGACCGGAGTAGACATTTATTCCTTGTCTCCTGGTTAGGACTGGTTTCCTTCTAAAGTTTTATCATATTCTTTCACTCCCAGTAGCCACTTCTGTTCTGTGATATTATCGCTTTGCTTGCGTCAAATTGAGTTTTAAAAAATAATAAATTAAATGTAAATTATGCGTTGTTTTCCTCTGTCCTTCAATCTGTCCTATGAGTATCAAATTTTCCAACTCGAATTTCCTTATTATGTGACCTAAAAATATCAAATGTTTCTTTCCTATATTAATTATAAGTGTATTTTTTTATTTCCATTGTCTTTAAATCTTCATCGTTGGTATTCTCAGCATTCTTCTGTAGAACCATATTTCTCTTGCTTCAAATACAAAATAGTAAAAACGATAATTTATTCTGGTATCTAACATATTGTGTTAAAGAGATACAGATTTCTGTGACCTTTATCTTCATAGATAAAAAAAAACATCCTGACACCTTTAAAATAATTTGTTGTCAATAAAACATCCGTGATATAATGCTTATATGAATATATAATGGAATTTTTTAACATCGGTTTGTTAATAGCAGTTTTACAATTTTGAATATCTAATTAGATCCGAGGTGCTTCAGACCCACTCAGACACGGAGTGTGTTGACGGTCAGGCAAACTCCAATAGTGTCTTATACGTGCAATTTCTCAAGGATTTGCATATAAGGTACTATATCGATATATATTATAATATAAAATAAAATGATTACTTCTCTCTATTTTGGCAGATTCATTTATTTAATGCTCACTTCAGGAGACAGGATTCACCAGATGAGTAGATAAGTAAACATTTTATTTATTTATTTGTTTATTTATTCCTTCTTGTTCTTGTTCTTTTCTTCTTCTTCTTCTTCTTCTTCTTATTATTATTATTATTATTATTATTATTATTATTATTCATGGTCTACAGACTATTTACGTGAAAAGGAACATTATGTAATCGACTGTTCTTTAGTTAATATAGCATTTGTTATACAAACTGATGCCAAATCGGTCAGGTTTCGATTCCGGCTTGAAACAATCGGATGTCTATCCACACTGATGAGCGAAACAGTCTGTTTGTGGGTGACTATTCTCTCGAAATAATTCGATTGAGCTATCGGAGAGGAAGGGGAGATTTTATAAACAGTGGCTGCTGCTACTAATGCAAGGCTCTTCAAGTAGAATCGAGCTCTCCTAGACCCAGACATCTTTCGTATATTAAAAATGTTAAAATTTACATTTCTCTCTTCCGACGATACCTTGTGGTTAGAATCTCTGACTGATGCCAAATCGGTTGGGTTTTGATCCCGGCTTTAAACAATAGAATGCCTATTCTCACTGATGATCGGTGATACAGCGAAACATTTTGTGGATGACTATATATATATATATATATATATATTATAATATATTATATATTTAGAGACAGACAGACAGAGACAGTGACATATATACGCACCTTATGAAAACTACACACACACACATACACACACACACACACACACACACATATATATATATATATATATATATATATATATATATATATATATATATATGGTGTGGACAAACTTGCTTAATTTAATAGCCACATACAATAAAGTTCAGATGTTTGAGAGTTTCAAGACATCAACAAAATTTGCGCGTAAATTTGTGTGAGATACTCTCAGTCCCCTTTCGGCGCATTCAACTCTTTAATCCTTACCCATGACCACAGTCTTATGACATTCCTCTGTAACCCTTGCTGCCCAGAAAGTCCTTGCATCTCTCCACATTCCACCAGTTATTCCATCAGCACTAAATAGCAATGTTCACCCATATCTGGCATTATAATTAGGATTTAAAGTCTATATTTTTACTAACAATGATCATTAAACTTACGTTTTAGTCTAATGGAATATCAATTCATAACCAGTAAATAATTATAAGCCTTGAAACTTTTCTTATTTACCATTTATATTAACTGTGATAAAAAGAAACATATTTCCACGAGCCGCATATTAAAGGTTAAAGAATCGCATCTCTGATATATATATATATATATAATGACCTCAACATGGGGGAGAATATTAATACTAGCAGTAAAAAAAATCACAAACAAACTGAAGATTAGTGATAGAGTAGATCAACTAAATGAAAGAGAATGCTATATAACCTTAAAGCACCACAAACCAGATTTCGAGGCTAATTTGACTACAAGGATAATAAACACAACAAGACATGATATTGGAAAAATTAGTAAAAAGATCATTGAAAGGGTAAATTAACAAATTAAAGAAAAAATAGGCCTGAAACTTTGGATTAAAACCAAAGACGTGACGAACTGGTTTGCTTATATAAAGAAGAAAACGAACTGTACATTAATGCAGTTTGATATTGAAAATTATTATCAATCAATATCTAAAGAACTGTTCATGAATGCGTTGGACTTTGCTACCCAGTACACGGATATTACTGAAGAAGAAAAGAGCATTATTATAAATACAAAAAATCGGTAGTGATACATAAAGGTAAGCAATGGATAAAAAATTCTTATGACCACTTTGACAACACATTGGGATCACTAGACTCAGCTGAGTCTTCTGATCTCATAGGTCTTTTTATATTATACAATCTTACTGCGCACCGTGAAATTAATATAGTTGACATTGGTTTATACAGAGACGATGGACTTATGGTTGTAAGGAACTCTACTAACTTTAAAATCGATAAAAAAAGAAAGATATTATATAAAGAATTTAAAAGCATGAACTTAAAAATTACGGTAAGCACTAAATTAAAAAAAGTTAACTTACTTGATATAACATTAGATTTAATGAAAAATGTATACATACCTAATTAAAAACTTAATACCAATCCTAAATATATACACACTAAATCAAATCATCCTCCATCTGTAATTAAGCATATACTTTTATCTCTCGGAAAAAGAATAAGTACAAATTCAGCAAATGAGAAGATTTTCTGTGAACATATTAATTTCTATAATAAAGCTCTAATAGTGGCTACAAAAACCCAAAACTAAATTATATAGAAAAGGAAAATGGAAACCATAGAAAAAGCAGAAGTAGAAAAATAATTTGGTATACATCTCTATACAACCAAATGGTAAATAACAAATTAGGACAAAAATTCCTAGCATTAACAGTTAAACACTTTCCTAGAGAAAGTAAACTAAGTACTATTTTTTTTTAAAAATACACTAAAATTAAGTTACAGCTGTACTGAAAACTTAGAAAAAATTATTAAGAAACATAAAGCTAATATCTTCAATAAACACTTAGACCAAAACCAAAGAAATTTAGACAATATAAAAATAAAAATAAAAACAGATGAAGATAAACAAAAATTATGTAACTGTAGAAACCCTCATAACTGTCCTCTATAAAATAAATGTCACACGGAATCATTAGTATACCAATGCAATATCTCATCTATTGAAAATCTCGAAAATATAAAGATCTATATAGGTTGCACAAACCATGAGTTCAAAAAGCGGTTCAATCAACATCAAAGTTCATTTATGATAGATAAGTACAGAAACCAAACATGGCTCTCAAAATTTCTGGCAATTAAAAGAATCCAATAAAACACCTACAGTAAAATGGAAGTTAATAAGAAAAGCTAGAATATGTAGGTTATTAGATGACCCATGTCCTTTGGGCATACATGAGAAACTATATTTTGCTAAGTTTATAAAATATAAAAATTTACTGAATCAGCGAAATGAAATAGCTATTTTTTGCCGTCTTTGTCAAAAATTTTCTTTAAATAATATTTAAAAATAAATTTAAAAATAAAATTAAAAAATTGGAGCTGTTAATACACATACTTATATTTGATGAGAAAAATAATTTTAAATAATGTAAGAAATTCTATTACATTTACTTGTTTTTTAAAAAGAAATATAGTCTATTAGTAATCAAGAGTAAAAAATATTTTAAAATTGTAGTTTAATAAAACGTTTTTTAACACAAAAACACATAAAAAATCTTTGAGTATACAGGGAAAAAATGCCGAAAACCTTTTTGCCGTTAGTAAAAAAAAACCCAGACGACATGCATTTAACGGATGTCAGAATTCGTTGAAAAATAAACCCCTACCCTCCCTAAATTTAACCTCTTTTTCGAGCGTAAGTCATAATTGATACAACAATAGTTAATAAAAATGAACACGCTACGGCGCCTGTCTGAATGATTGCATTTCTCTGTATCCTTGGAAACAAGAAATTATGAACTAATGCTTTTAATTTAATCATATAATTAAATTTCAAGATTTTAACTTCTATTTTTGAAACATGGTTATTACTGTGTAGCAAAAAACCATATTTTAAATCAGTTAATTCATAATATCTATGCTCTATAAATTTACATTGAGCACTGTTTTGTAAAAATAAAAGTAACAAGAACACCGGATTATATATCTTATTGTTCTTTCTTATATATATATATATATATATATATATATATATATATCGCATTTTCCGTATTCACGTGAGACAGATCATGTTTTCTTTATCTATGAAATATATTTAGTGGTCATATTACTGATGTTGAAGTGTTTGTTTTTCATTATCAATACCTCGAGCACATAAAGTTAATTTTACAGTTCATATGATAGAGTATTCTTGTGTTATCATAATTATTATTATTATTAGGATTGAATTATATATATAATAGCTGCCCACTCGTATTAGAGGTTATCCGTCTATTTGAGCGGCTAGCCAAATCCTATTGCAGACATTCGCTCAGGCACATCCGGGTTCAACACGTACAGAGCCAACCTGAAGTTTATACTGCAACTATGCTGAGCAGACATTAGTTACAGTTTCTGGGAGAAACAATCAGTGCAAGGCCAGCAAACTCAAACTCACGGGCGAAGCTATCGACTATCTCCAATTTCACTCACAAGGCTTGGATCAAAACGTGGTATAGTTTTCCAAAACAGCCGCACGGTGGGATCGCCCCTACCAGACCGATAACATCAGGAAGTGTACTTCCTGAAAAATCAACCGTGGTGAGATTCGAAGCCGGGTCCCATGATCAGAAAACCAAGGTTTTAACTATTCGGCCATACGCAGTATATATATATATATATATATATATATATATATATATATATATATATATATACTGCGTATAAATTTCAATTTAAATAATTATATATATATATATATATATATATATATATATATATATATATATATATATATATAATTATTTAAAACATGATTCAACACGCTACATAAGAGTTCTCATGTTTTTAAAACAAGAGCCGAAAACTTCAATATAATTATTTGAATTAAATTGAATTAAAGTACTAAGCTCTGTTCCATCTTCAAGCGAAATTTTTGGGGCAATTTCGCTTGAAGTTGGAACAGAGCTAGTACTTTAATTCAATTTAATTCAAATAATTATATTGAAATTTTCGGCTCTTGTGAAAAACATGAGAACTCTTATGTAGCATGTTGAATCATGTTTTTAAATAAATAATTATATTTATGCTCTACTTTTTATCGAGCACTATTTTTTAAAAATAATAACAAAATACTAAAGAACTTTGGATTATTTACCTAACGAGTTCTCTCCTATTTTCTAAATATTTTCACACACACACACACACACACACACACACACACACACACACACACACACACATATATATATATATACATATATATATTATCTGAAATCGTTACCAATAACACAGGAGTGTTGTGGCACATAAAATGTAAAATGATACTTCAATTGACAGAGGAATAAAAAGCAAGCAGCTCATCATCAATAAAATTACAACTGACTTCGGACCAAACATACTAAATATATTTAATTAAGTAAATACAGAAGACACGAACTCTCAGATTAATTTGCGAAACATGATATTTAAAAATAACATATGCCGTAAATGCTCGCTTTAGAACCTGATGGCGTTGGCTTATCAAAATTTTTAAAGAAAACAAATTTTGATTAAATTGACTTCTTGTCTTTAAAATCCTAGAACCAAATGAGTACCCACTTTCGGTTCTCAACTTCGTTTAGTCGCCCTGGAGCACTTACTAGAGAGGGGCGATTATTTTAAATTCTTTGTTGAAAGGGGACGTTAAATCGTACATTTATGCTACTAATAGCCCTGTCTCATAACACTGAGCACTGTATTTATAACACCCGTGGAAGAAATATATTTATTTGTGCGTCAAATTTTTCGTGCGTGCATGTTTTTTTTTTTTTTTTTTAAATCATACACATACCCATATATATATATATATATATATATATATATATATATATATATATATATATATATATATATATATATTCCTAAATACAAATAAATATATATATATATACACATATATATATATAAATAAAATCAGCTGGATTTTATTTAAAAGCAACTAATTGTTAAAATTCCCCAAATCCCTCGTTCGTGCATAAGTGTAGTCGTATCAACATAACGAATTTAGCCAGATGAAGTCCTAAAGGACGAAACGCGTCACACGAAAACATTTTATACTTTGTCATACAGTTTATATATTGTTGTAGATTCCGGGATGAAATCCGGTACCAATAAATAACAAACGCCAAGAATGAATATAGGAAAATAATGTATTAACGTAATAATACAAACTGGTAATGCAGGTTAGTAGTTCCAGGAATGCGGGTTAGTAGCAAAATATCTATACAGTCTTTGGTATTGAAGTATCGCTGTATGACTTCTTACTGAGTCTACGTGCTCGCTCACTGTGACTCTTGCTCGCTACGTTCGTTCTGTCTGTCTGTCTGTTACAACCTGCACCTCTGTTGCTACAACCGTCTCCGGGTCTTCACGTAGCAGTAGTATATGTATATACAGGGTGAGTCTATTTGTGTAAAAAAAAAGGGAGAACGCCTCAACACTCCCTCCTTAGATCCCTTTTTTGGGGGGAGTTAATATCTTTTCCTTTTATGATTGATAATAAGAGCCACTGTAAATTTTCTTTTCCTGCTAGTCCTTCTAATTTCTGTCTCTTCTTGTGGTCTTTGAATCTCAAAAGCTTCAAAGATCGCCTTCATCAAATCATCATTTTCAGCGGGTGACGAGTTCGGCTCTTCAACCAGTCTTTTTTGTATTTGGTCAATATGTCTTCTGTGGGTAAATTTTTCTCCTTGTATTGTGTACATCACATTTCCTAGTCTGTTAATTATTTTACCCGGTTCCCAATAAGCCATATTGTTCCTGAACATCCTAAAATAGACTCGTTCTCCAGGTTTGAATTATCTTTTGAGTACTATAAGTGTATGCCGGTTTTTTATTCTTGTTAGGCAATAACTTATCAAACACAGACCGTATTTTTCGGGCAAAAATCACTTCTGCTGGTGAAAGACCAGATGGTATGTTCCCGTTTGGCGTTATTCTGTATACTTGGAGGAACTGCTGTATAGCTTTTTCTGTCGGTATGTTCTCTGCTTTTTTCAAAGCTCTCTTTAGTGTGTCTACAAATATTTCGGCTTGCCCGTTCGACCGCGGGTGATACGGAGCTATCTTAATATGCTTTACTTGGTAAGTCTGATTTCTTAGAAGTCACTTGAGGTGAATTGTGTGTCATTATCAGTTACTAAGCAGTCCACGACGCCGAATCTCGCGAATAATTCATGTAGACAATTTATAGTATTTTCCGTTGTCGGGTTTTTAAATCTGAAGACCTCTGACCACTTACTAAAGCTATCTACCGTTATTAGATAGTAGTAACCTTCTTTGGGTCCTGCGTAGGCCACATGATTCTGGGCCATGGTCTGTCCACCTTAGGCCATGGTTTTTGTATAGTCGGTGGTGCTTTTGCTATTACTGAGTCTTCAAGAGGTTCGCCTTTCGTAGGTACCAATCGCGATAGTCCATCAGCATGCCCTATTTTCTTCGATGGTAGGAACTCAAGTTTGAAGTTGTAGTTCAATAAAATAGTTCTCCATCTTAGAAGTTTGTTGGCTGTGTATGTTTGTAACACTTTTTTCGATCCAAAAATCGTAAGAAGGGGTTTATGGTCCGTTTGTAGAGTAAACTCTCTTCCATAAATATATCTGTGAAAGCGAGTTATGGCGAATATTATGCCTAACGCTTCCTTTTCAATTTGTGAATAATTCCTCTCTGCTGGTTATAATGATCTCGATGCATGCGCTATAGGCTTCTTTGTGCCTTGCCGCATCTTGTGTAGAATACAAGCTCCTACTCCGTGTGAGCTCGCGTCGCTAGCAATAATAATTTATAAGTTGGGGTCGAAATGTGTCCAGTGCTAGCTCCGAAGTTAATTTTTGTATTATTTCCTTAAACGCTTTCTGACAGTCTTCCGTCCAATTCCATTTGCTCTCTTTTTTCAGTAACTCATTTAGTGGGGGTGGGGGTTCTCAATTTATGCATATTTTCGATGAATTCACCGTAGTAGTTTGCTAGACCCAGGAAACTTTGCAATTCTGTGACATTTTTGGCTCAGGCATGTTTTTCATTGCAGATGCCCTCTCTGAGTCTGGTTTCCAACCACTTTCATTAATTATATGGCCTAAGTATTTGATTTCATTTCGAAAAAAATCACACTCTTTTTTCTTTTACTTTAAACCCAAAATCTTGAAGTCTTAACTAAGGAGTATCTGCAACAATTAGGGTTTTGTAGACGACCAATTCTCCAGATTTAAAGCCAATCGAAAACTTGTGGGGCTTTCTAAAGTGATGCGTTTACAAGAATGGACTACAATTTAAGAGCAAGGGGGACTTGTGGCAGGCAATAGTGAATGTATCACGTGGAATTACATAAGAGGAGATCCACAAATTAACATGTTCCATAGACCAGCGCCTTATCTATGTCATTTCAAGAAGAGGATCACATAACACTTATTAACACGGCGCCATTATTATTATTTAACTGTGTACTTGTTGATTTCTATGCAAAGGATGTTCCAATAACGATTTTAAATGTGAATTAAGTTTAAGCGTCTAATGATTTTTTTTCTCTTTTCTTTCAGATTTGGCGGATATTTGAGCAATATCATTTTTCACACATAATTGCTATGACTTAAATAACATGATCCAATAAAGAAATAAAGAAATTTTCACCAATAACACTGATTTATTTACTGCTGACTTTGATCCGTCTTAATGAAACACCCTTTATTTCGTGTCAATCTGTATAGGAAGCAATTAAAGCGTTATTTTCTTGTTTACATGAGTTTTAATTACACCTTGCTAATCATTTGGAACACTTATAATTTAAGTAAATGAGATAAATGACCGTAGTTTCCGTTTATTTTTGCGGAACTTTACACTTTTTACAAGGTACGCGTATATAACTGTTGCCATCATTTTGAAAAGTTTCGTTAAGTTACAAATTTTTCTTCCATTAAATGCATTTTTAGCAATTTTAAAAATGTATTTAATTTTTATCTTTTGTCATATCTGTCTAGATTTTTGAGATGATGTATAGTAACATAGGGTCCATTAGATAAAATCGTTGGTAGAAGTAAGACCAAAAGCGTTGAGAGTCCAATACCTGGCTCCAGTAGAGGTGAACAATATCTTGGTGAGTTGTGTTAAAGTGTAAGTAACTAGCACTTGAGATACTTGAGAAGAGGCGTGGAATTAGAACAATCTTCTCCGTTTGATGAAATAAAGGCTTCAGTTCTAAATTTCAGAGGCTGGAACGTACAACGGCCAAAATAAAGATGAGGACAACAGTCCGAATAATGTAAATAATCTTTTGTTATTTTCCATATTTCAACGTTTTTTTTTTTTTCATTCTTGTTGCATTTTTTTGACTAATTTACCCAATATTTTTCTTCTATTAATGAATTTTCTTCAATATTTGAAAAAACGTATTTTATGTTCGATCATATTTTGCCAGTATATTTATAAGCTTATTTTTGTTCTTGTTACAGTTTTTCACTGATTTACTCAACATGTTGTTTTTTTTCTTTTGGTTTATTTTCTTTCATTTTGGATCAAATGAATTTAATGTTTAATGTTTGTTAATGTTTTTCATTTTCCTTATTTCAACACATTTTTCCTTTCTCGTTGAATTTTTCCCTTATTTACTCAATATCTTTTTGCATGGATTTTCTCAAGGAAATTCTTTTGCCATTTTAAAAAATGTATTTCATTTTACATTATCCATTGGTATTTTTCATATTTCAGTTTAATTTTTCTTCTTGTTGCATTTTTTACTGATTTGCTCAATATATTCGTTCTCTTGATAAAATGTAAATAAGATAAAATCATCCTTTATCATTTTCCTTATTTCAGCAAATTGCTTTTTTTTCTTGTTGCATTTTGTTCACTGATTTGCTCAATATATTACTTTTATTAATGTCCTTCCTCCCATTTGTGATAAAATTAATATCATATTATTTTATCTTTTGTTATTTTCATTTTTTTTTCTTTATTTTTGTTACATTTTTCACGGATTTGCTCAATAATTTTCTTCTAATCAGTTTTTTCTTTCATTTTTGATGAAAAATTTACATAATTATTTCACATCATTTTTCTTGTTGCATTCTTTCGATTATTTTTCTTGTATTTCTTTTATTTCAGCACATTTTTTTCTTTCCTGTTGCATTTTTTCTCCGATTCTCTTCCTAATTTTCTATTGTGTGCTCAATGTATTTGTTCTATTAATTTATTTTTGTTCATTGTTAACAAATGCTTTTAATTTCTCATCATCCTTTGTCATTTTCCTTATTTCAGTTCAGTTTTTGCTTTTTGCTGCATTTCCTTATTTCATTTTTTTTATTTTTTATTTCTGGATACTTGTTGAATTTTATCACTGATTTGCTAAATATTTTAGTTTCATTTTCTTCCATTTTTGATAAAATGTATTTAATTTTCCATAACCCTATGTCATTTTTTGTTGTAGCATACCTACGGACGATAATGGGTATGTCCCTATTCACATAAATACAGTAGTAAATATTATATGTTGGTCTGAGGTTGGAGATTCTTCTCCAGCTGTACTGGTCAAAGTCTCTGCCTCGGGGATGAAAGGATCCCCAGACGAAGCTTTTTCGAAGAGCAGAGTTTCATCTCGGAAAACAGCTACCCGACCCCGTTTTATACGGGGTCACGGGGAATTTTTGGCCGAGCCTACGGGCTCGGATACCCCACATTAAATTCGGCCGTGTCACGTCTGACCGCGTGGGGCGGTTGTTAGATATCCTGCAGTTGGAGATTCGTCTCCAGCCGTACTGGTTAAAGTCTCCGCCTCCGGGCAGAGAGGATCCCCAGACGAAGCTGTCAGTTGACCACTACTTCTACGCGCCGGTGGCGAATCTTATATGTGTTGTTCTTGCCCTAAGTATTATCGTTTATTATCAACCTACGCGTGATTATTCTATTCAGTAACCTTCACAAGGTTGCAACATTTTTCTTATTTCAACTCATTTTTCTTTCTTGTTGAATTTTGTCTCAGATTTTCCCGTTCTTTTATTTACCATATTTTTTTCCATTGTATACCCAATATATTTGATCTATTGATGTATTTTCGTTTATTTTTGACAAAATGCATTTCACCTTCAAAGTGAAAATGTAGAAAATTGATATCCATCTTCGTCGTTTGAGGCTCTTGTATGTCACAAAAGAAAAGAAATGACGCACAATGAGCCAAAAATAAATATGTGATGCTTATCGAGATGATGCCATAGCTATTCGTAAAGTGGTTCGCTAAGTGCTGAAGTTGAAATTTTAATCTAAAAAAACGAGCCGATGCCTGTATGCGAAATGGTGATTTAAAAATAATACAGGTCACATGATCGAGACATCGCACAGATACTCCACTTATATGAGCGTTGTAAGGATTTTGAAAATAATTGGATACCTGAATCACTACCTTTATTTGCCTCATTATTTAACGGAAAGAATAAATGAATTGCAATTTAATCTGCCATTCTATTCTCAAATACAGCAAAACGAATTATTTCTAAGAAGACATACCAGAGACGATGAAAATATAGATTGTTTACAACAATGAAGAGCGAAATAGGTCCTCCTAGTGAAAGTTAAATAAGCTTCTTTTAACTATTCCAAAAGCCGATCTGGTTCCGAATAAATTGATGCTTATATCTTATGGGATTGGCAGAAAATTGTTTATTACGAGCTCCATCTGTAAATTCGGACATTGAATTCAAAAAAGTACTCTTCTGGATTGGTTTTATCGATGCAGAAATCGATGAATTGAAATTCTGTCCATTAAGAGAATTTTGTAGCGATCGAATTAAGTGGTAATCCGAAGATAAAGTGAGTACGAAGAGAGTACCAAGAAATCCTAAACAAGTCGTATCAGTTTCTGCGGGGTCCTGGTTTTGTTCTGATCAGAGACAACACCCTTCCAAATTTGGCCAGTAGGAAGGATGCCGTCTTCCATCCGAACTTCGCCTGACCTCACGTCTCTTTCAAGTATTGTTTGTCTATGATGTGGAAATATCAAGTCCGTACGCGTGAAACTTCCGATTATCGTCTAATTCTGTCCCTACAAAATTCTCTTCATGGGAAGAACTGGAATTCTCTGGATGCTCTGACAACTAATTAGATCAGTTTATCGCCCAGAAAAATGCCAAACTGTAGACGATGGACTTTGTTTTATAAGCATCGCTTAGATGTGGCACAAAGCCAAAAGCATGGAGCACCTAATAAGGATTGAACCCGTGATACAGTTGTAACTGATCTAGTGAGACAAGATTGCTAACCCTTACACGTCGAAGTGCTCACAAATTATTTATTAGATGCTGCATAAGGCCGAATGTATGGGGCACCTGGTGAGGATCAACTCACTATTCAGTCGTAATTGATCTAGTGAGACAAGATTGATAACCAATACACCACGTCGAAGTGCTCCCAAATGATTTTATAAGTGTAGCTTAGATGTGGCACAAGGCCGAAAGTATCGATCAACCAGTGAGTATTGAACCCGCTATACAGTCGTAATTGATCTAGTAAGACAAGATCGTTAACCATTACACTACATCGAAGTGCCCAAGTTGTAAATGATGGACTGGTCGTAGTAGTTTTCAGATGCTTCCAGAAAATTTATGAAATTAAGATAATTTTATCATGGTATTACATTGAATCATGAAGCCGTATATCGATAGGTTGACATAATGTTATATGTGTCACTGAAGAAATCTGTGTACAAATACCTAAATATTGTCTTTGAAATTCACTTAAAAAAAAACGATACGAACTTATATTTCGACCTAATGTATTTATGATGCTCAGCTTAGTTTAGAAGCCCAGCATGATGTTCCCCGCCTATATAAAATAAAAATGCAACAAAGAAACATACACGGACAACAGTTTTTTGTTGTTTTTTAATCAGTTCACCCAAGCAAGGCGATAATGTCACTAAGACGCAAGGGGCTACTGGCACTGAAATAAAATGACAAGACTTTAGAAAAAACAGGAAACCCAATCCTAAACAAGAAACAAGGGATAAACTTCTACTCCTGTTCAAAAGACTGGGAAAGAGCGTGTTTTAGCAATAAAAAACGAATAACAACTATATAAAGTCATATGCACACTATAAGTTACTGAAGTTCAATATGAGAGGGCATTTGTAAAGCTAAATGTCATAAAGACAAGATTGTCTGAGGAGAAATTGGAATTATGCGTATTGTTATCCACTGAAAGGGAACAGCCAGATGAATTGGATGCATAAGTAATTATTGGCAGATTCCAACAATATCTAGTGAAGAAACGGTTGCAAGGCTCTATTGTCTTTTTAAACCATTTGTAAATTGTGCAGTTTACTACTTTAAAATATCAACGAATTACTTCAAATTTAAGAAAACTGCATAGAAAATAGATTATAATATTATGTATTTACATTTGGTATCGACTGTCAGTAATATGTACAGTACATATACGCTGTAATTACTAAGAAATACACAAAAACACTTCTAATAGTACCCTTTTTTTCGAAATGTATTTTTTGAAAATTTTATTTATTTTTATGAAAATTAACGGATAACATTATAGTTGTGGTTGGGACCCCCTTTTTCTTCTGGCAACCAATATTTTAAACCCATTCTGCCTCTGTGAAGAGTAACTGTGGTTAGATTCGTCTGACATAAGACAACAAGAATGGGCTTACCTGTGTACTGACAACTGTGGCGGATGATTTACTGAGCTTGTTCACTACAGTTTTATACCAGAGTAGATAACAGTTGCCTGATTTCATGCGTTTACTCTAATATCAGTGGGCTTGGTAATGGCTTCCGGTAAATCAATCGACATGTCCTTTTCCCATCTCAAATGAAGTCGACATGACATGCCTGGTTGTCAGCGATCTTGAAGTTTGATAGGATCTAAACAGCAAATCAAATAAATGAACACCGATTAATACTACATTCGCACGTGCACCTAAATGATTCGACTCATGCAACAGTCACGATAAAGATAAACCAGACAAAAAAATAGTGTTGGTAACAATTTTACATATATATATATATATATGTATGTATGTATATATGCATGGGTATATTTAACTTACTATAAATGTGTACTCGTTCTTATTCTCCTTGAGGATCACATTGTTTGTCGAAATTAGTATTTTATACTTGAATCGCCAATGTCAGCTGCATAATTTTATATCGATTTGTAATTAGTAATTACATAGGCGTGCGTAATGTTGTGTCAAGCAGTTCATGCTTATCAGTGGTTGATAATAATAGTTCTAAATTATTGTTGATTTCATAAATACAAGATATTTAATGAGGCAGGTTTTAGGAGAAAAATATCAGTCTAGTAGAAGGCCGACACAATCAATTCAGATTTCACAGAGCAGACGACAGTTAAAAATAAGCGGTGTGAGATGAGACATTAAATGCCTTCCTAATCATTCATACTGAATTTAATTAAATCCAACTAATGGCAAGAGTGAGAATGAGAATTAAAAATCTATATATTAGACTAACTGTGGTTAACAAAATGACAAAATTGAAAAAGAAATATGACGTTTCGTGTTTCGTCTTTCAAAAAATTTCTTCAGATTAAATAATGTTTTTTGTCGATGGAAATATATAAATTGGGTTGGCCAAAAAAATCGTTCCCTTATCTAGAAAAGTTCGAGTCAGTGTGTCGTGCCAGAAATTTTTTCACGTCAGAGTCCATCTTTACGAATTTATCATTAGCCCGTGCATTGAATCATTCAGTTACGTGCCATGGGTGATACACGCTTAGGCGATCATGTATCTTTCGATACATGACTGACGAGGCTTTTTTCCCGAAGTAGGTTGCCATTTCTTTCTGTGGTCGACTAGTTGCCATTCAAGACTATAGAACCCGGTCTGTCCTGCTATTTACCCATATCTGGGGGGAGAAGAGGATTCATACCTTTCCCAAGGGTATTAGCACGTAAATGAATGTAATGAATTCGACTGGAATTCGAACTCGGCTTTCCGATTCCTCAGTCCGTGCTGCTATCCATTACTCCACCGTCTCGAGGTTCTTGACCAAATCAAAAGATGGATCTGTAATGTAATCGATCCTGTCTTGGCATCTCAACTTCAGTCACTTTCTCACCGACACGACGTGGTTTCCCTCTGTATCTAATTCAACAGTTTCTTTTCTCGCAATTCTCGTATGTGGAACTCTCTTCCATTTATTTGCTTCACTGATGACTAAAATCTTCAAACATTTAAATCTAACATCAATCGTCATCTTCTATCTTACTAAATCCCGTTCATCTTTTGTCCTTTACTCAGTCCTCCCTATACTCAGTCTTTTCTTTTTAATTATACTCCCTGTAACTCCTTGCGTACTAGTAAACTTCCGGCCTTTGCTTTGGGTGAAATGATTTTTAAAAAAAGTAGAAAATTTACTAAATAAACCGAACAAACATTTGGACAAGTCAAAAACCTCAGTTATAAGCATATATTGCAAAATGAACAATTTAAATGAAAAAAAAGGACATGAATGTTCATAATGCTTCAATCATGAAATTCGAACAATTTACGTTACAATATATAAACAATACGATTTTTAAAACGTATTTTTCCGGTCATAGGAATAATAACAACGAGAAATACCTGTGAAAATTTCACAGTTTTCCTATTTGAATTTTCCAATGAATCTTAAATTCTTCAGTTAATGATTGAATAAGCCTTATGTAGGAATAAATTGTTGCTGCCAGCACTAGAGGTTGTACACAGACCACTAGAGAGCAAACACAGGCGATCCTATTTTGAATAAATAGATAACGTGATGGCAAAGGAAACACATAAATAGGAAGTAGTGTGATGTCTAAACGATCACTATTTCTACACTATCCTCTATTACTATACGGATCGCTATTCGGATCACTATTCTGGGGTTACTTTTCGAGCGAATATTATCGAGCAAGTACTATTAGTGCGAGTGATATTCGAAGGCATCTGACATCAACGGCGTTACTAAAGTTGTATCTGCGATTACAAAGTCTCTACTACAACGAGCATTTACGAAAGTGGCAACGAGTATTCGTTGACATCACAAAAATAAGCTCATGCCGAGTTCTAAGAAAATAAAACATCCATAGAAATTAACCAATTACATCGTTAAATATTTGAGCTTAACAACTTTAACAAAATATTTTTCGTATATATGAATGCTGGTCTTTATTTTAAAAAGTAAATAGGTACAAAAGAAAAGATTTTAAATTGACAATTTCATCGAAAAAGACGTTAATCGCTTCTATCTTCGCTTATTTCTTTATTTTATTTTCTCTCTGAAATCGTGGGGGGGAGCTCTCTGACATATCTCGTCCATCTTTACACGCAAACAAAACGGAATATTCCATTATGATGCATTGGTAGAGCATAACGGTCGTGCTAACAAAGGAAATATGGTAGTGACAAGCAGAATTATAATTATATTTGAATCTAAAATCATCATATTTTATTACTATGAAAATTAATTCACACACACACTCATATATATATATATATATATATATATATATATATATATATATATATATATATATATATATGAAAAAAATATATATATACGGAAAAAAAAACAAAACAAAAATCCGTATATACAATTATGCTGTTTTAATGTTAATATGTCAACGTCTGACGTTTCGGTCTAATAAACCATCTTCAGGACATATTCATAAATATAACATTATCAATACAACATGATAAAGATGATGTACATAAGAACAAGACTTATCCAAACAAATAACTGTAAGTTTTATAATAATTCTTATGTACATCGTCTTTGTCATGTTGTATTGATAATGTTATATTTATGAATAATTTAACAGTGGGAATGGAATGATAAAAGTTTTTAAAAAATACAAAGCCGCTCATTGGAATTCCAGCTATGCTCAATAACCGAAGGCTCGGAATAAACGCTATTATTCAAAACATGACAAAAATGTAACTTAATCAGTCAAAACATGAAGAGAAATTAACAACAAAACTAAACCCCTTGAAAAGGGTCAAAGAAGTGGACTAAAGCGCTTGGGACAATTAAAATTATGGACATTTCTTTTTACTACCTTGCTCTCACGGGAAAACGTAAAAACGCTTGAAAAACTAAATAAAAAATTAATTAAATTTACCTTTTCTGCCATACGAAAGATGGTTAAAACAAAGGTTGCTACACACACACAAAGATACACGCACTCTCACACACACACACACATATATATATATATATATACATATATATATATATATATATATATAGTGATCCACAGAAAGACTGTTTCGCATCTCATCAGTCGAGCTAGACGTCCGGTTGCCTCTAGCTAGGATTGAAACCCGGCTGAATTGGCGTCAGTCGGAGATTCTACCCTAAGCTTTTGGCGCACGGGAGGGATGAAAGTGAATTTAAGCGTATCCATCTTTAGATAAACACATAGTGACTGAGAGAACACAATTCGCTTTACCGAAGAGTCTTTCATTATTAGTAGTAATAGTCACTTTTAACAAACTCACACTTCCTCTCCAGAGAGCTCAACCGAAATAAATTTTTCAGGAGCATATATATATATATATATATATATATAATGATGTATTGGCAGGGCGTAATGGTCGTGCTAACTAAGGGAGATAAGAAAAATTCTTTAATGAAAACCCTTAAAAGAGCTTAAATCTATTATGTTTAATACTATTAGTTGCAAAAATAACAGCTTAAATAAAATGATAAAACGCAGCTCAGAAATTCATAATAACGGAAATGCTAAGAGTTTCAGACAGTTTACACACACTAATATAACTACATGTAAACAAGTAACAAAATAGTTTTTGTTAAAGCTGAGTCAAACATTAGTAATAATAACAATTTTTTTATAAACAAGCTTCAAACAGCTAATATGTCTATTGTCTTTAGGTGTAAACCAGCAACCAGTAATAATATGAAATAAAGACGAATCGTAACAATGTTTCATCTAAGACATTCAAAAACTCGTAAATGCTTTTACAATGAAGGAAAGAAGAAAAATTCTTAGAGAAGCGCATAGTTGCTCATGACAAGAAGTGACCCTGTAATGACGGAACAAAGAATGAGATATATTGAACGAGACAACATTGCTTACAACAATCATGGGTCGATATGTCCAGAGAAAACAGGAATATCGTTGTCAGTGACAAGAGATGGATAGTTAAATAGGCATCTCCGATTACAGGTTCCCCCTTCCCTTACCCGACTGTTCTCATATAATCTCATATTACACGGCCTGCATAATCAACCTTTGAGATGTGGGTGCCTAACCATATGCTGCTACCAATCAGACGATCTACGTTTTACGTTGAAAACGGCACATCGGCATCTTCATTTCAGGGAAAGAAAAATCAGTCTGTTTGCAGGCTTTGCTTTGTGGCTCATAGCCAGCATCCCATCGGGACCCATTCTTTCTGCTGAATTTCAGGACGTACGTCAAGGGAAAATTAGGCGCTTCAAACTTATAAGGTCAGTTCAAACTTGGGGCAAGAGGTCAAAACAAAAGATCTCAGGAGATCGATGTAACTCTACAAAAGATTTAAACTGCTTCGCACGGTGTAATGGTTATCAGGCTTGTATTGCAGATCACGAGGAGTGTGTTCAATCCAAACTGAGTGCCCTATATGTGTCTTCTTGTACCCAAAGTGAGGTATGTTTAGTAAAATACGAAGGTGGATTATTATGGAATAATGACAAACAAACTAGAGTTGTTGGTCATTAAGTGAGGGTTTGATCCTCATTAGAACCCAGAACTTGTGGCCTCGTGTCAAAACTAAGCCACGCTTAGTAAATAGCAGTTCCATAAAAGATTTTGATTGATTTTTTTAACGTCATTTCAGCTCTTTATGGGTCATTTAATGCCGAAATGTAATTTTCTTTGGAAGTTTGAAGTAATGAAAGTATATATTATTCTGCTTTCACTATTGATGGTAGATAATACTCAGCATATGTTTGCATGGAGGCGATGATATGTGTCTTATGCTGTTTTTTTCTTTTGAAGCGATATTTTGAAACACAGTTTGGTTTAACCAATTGCATGGTATTATATGGATTAATATCATGAAAGTGTTAATTCATGAGGGCTGTTTGGTTTAATTTGTTTAGCTACCTATCAACCAATAGGTTATTTAATGCCCAAAATATTTTGAACAGTTTTATAGCTTCAACTAAATATATTTTGAACGCAACCGTATGCCTTCAACTATGATAAAATGTATTGTTGGTAATTTTAATATAAATATGTATCATTAGATATTTTACTATAAATATGTACTGTTGGTAAAGTTTCATATAAAAGTGAATTGCTGGTATTTTTACTACAAAAATGTATTTTTCTATTTTCATACTGTTTTGTTTTCGTTTTGAGATTCGCTATTTGCCCATAGCTGGGACTAAAAGTTGCTACCACCGGGGAAAAGACAGAAATATGCCATGCATTTATCAATGTGTTTATTATTCCCAACTGTTTCTTTTCTCTTCCAAAGACTCAATATTTCTTTACATTCCAAAATCATCGTCTAAATATTAAATTTGTTTTCAATAAGAATAGTTCAATACATGTGTTGTGTCGTGGCACAATAGTAAAAATAAGAAAATCAAGTCGAAGTTGGTTTAAAGAACAAGTGTATTTAACATCACAGATACTAAGGTAGGAAACGGGTACTACTCAGCTAGGCAGTTGTAGTACTGTCGCTGCTTACACCGGGTAGGTATTACTGGCACTATATATAGTGAGAACCGGTGTAATTCCCTTGTGTTAGAGGCCGGTGCAACAACATGTCACTTTGCTAACGGCAAGATAATCAAATTTCAAATCAAAATTGTTTGTGTGGACATGATTACGAGAGGCAGTAATGTGTGTTCTATATTTTAGTTTTGTTGAAATTATATTTTTTTAATACAGTCTTATATGGATTAATGTCATGAAAGAGGTCTTTCGTGTTGGTTGTTTGGCGGCATATTAACCTATATGGTTTATTTAATACCAAAATCTAAATATTTTGAACATAATTTTATGGCTTCAACTAAATATATTTTGAACGAAATTATATGCTTTCAGCTACAGATAAAATGTATTGGTGGTAATTTTGCTCTAAAATATATTCTTTGGTAATCCTAGTATAAAATGTATCTTTGGTTATTTTACTTTAAAATATATCGTTAGTCATTTTATGTTAAACGTATTTTATATTGAAATGTATTGCTGGTATTTTTACTATAAAATATATATATATATTTTTTTTTTATACTATCATAGTGCTTTGTTTTCGTTTGGGGGTTGATTATTTACCTATATCTGTAAACCCTAACAGGTGCTACCACCCTGGGTCAGAGTGAACCTGGGAACAAAAGGAATTAAGAGGTTGTTCCACGCGCGTGAAAAACTCCAATCGCCCGATCAGATGCCTTGCTTCCGGATCTAGTTAATCTTTATACCCAGGACTTGATATACACCGAATATGGCAGCTGTAGAACAAATACATGTAGAACGACTGCATTGTGATTGAGAGAAATGGGAATTTCCCTCCGGCGTGAAAGTTGGCGTGCAATAGGTGATATAAGCCAAGATTTCGAATATTAATTTTCAATACCCTCTTTAAATTTGAACTTGTGTGACATTCCCTTCGAGAAGGTAGAAATCTACTAATTTTCAATGTAGGTAGATTCTTTTCATTCGGGGAGCATGATCGTTAGCCTCTGTTAGACATCTAACCATACTAAACAATTCATAGAAGAGTATGAATGTCTCTTCAGTAAAGGGTCTGGAAATGATGATAAATATCTCCGATTAATTCTATAGCTGCACAATACATTTTTGGCATGCAACAATAATGGTAATGGCAATACGGATACACGAAAGAGAGACCTAAATCTAAGTGAAAAATTGATAAGAAACAAAAACCGTTTAGGTTAAAATCAACGGCAAGAAGGGATCTTTTTTTTACAATGATATTGACTCTATACAAGCACCACTCGAGGTAGAGGATTACAGAATAAAAGGCACAGTTTATGCGGACAGATGAAGAAGATAATGGTTAACCATAGACTTGAACAGTTTAAGATTGTAGTGATTGAGGAAACCTCCTCTTGGGAGACGGTTTCACAAGGCAGCGGTTTGTTGAAAGAATCTACTCGCGTGGAACTTACGTCTCCCCAATGAAATGAGTCAAGCAATTTGTATTAAACAATGTAGCTTTACATATTTATTGGTCACGTAACCTGGTCTCCCCTTCTTAGTAATGAAATATTGTATTGATATGGCTTTCATCGACGCCAATCAGTGAATTGCTTTGCTAATGTTTTCTTAATCCTAACAACGAAAAATTCATTACTGAATAAAAGAGAACACATTGCTAATACATTGTTTCGTTTATTTATTTTATCCGGTTTGCGAGTTCTTTTGATAATTTCATTTGAGAGCGATTTTAAAATTTAACGACTTCAAAATTAGAATTTTTTCGTACATGCGACAGTATAATACGAAGTATAGATAAATTTCCTGTATTTCTAATGCAGAAAATATATCCAACGCATTTATAAAATTGCTTAATTATTGCTATCATTTTAAAGATATATTCCGTCTAATATATGTCTTTCTTTTGTTAACCCTTTATTTTGCCTAATTTATAAATTAAAATTTATCATCGGCATGTATTTATAAGAAATACTTGACATAATTCAGACCAAAGTGTTTTACTGCAACATATGAAACAGAAACCCACAAACAACAGCTCTTCTTAAATAACAAGTATAATACTCAAGAAACTGCAAAGAAAAATAAATACAAATTTTAGAAGATATTTATGTTAAATTAAAACGTTTTAGTCGGGGGTATAAAATTTAATAATAGCGATGAAAACGGACATTTTAGAAAAGGAAACAGTATAATAAAAACTGGGGTAACAAAAATGATATCACGGTAAAGTGGTAATATCGAAATAATTAACAAAACAGCAGCTAAACCGGTTGAACAATCTTCTTTCATCAGAGCTTAATGGAAGATATGACAGACGCTCCGCAACTAAAATAAATATATAACAATATAAGTCAAATTACACTTAAGCCTAACAATGATTCTGTTTAAAGAGTTGGCTGGCAGGACTTAACATAAAGAATATTGAAATGAAAATTTGAGTGAGCTTTCCTCATTGGCCCCCTTTTATTTCTGTCCCTATTTGTTTTTTCTTTAAGTTTAATTCCCCATCCCCTCCCTCGTTAGGTGGTCAGTGATGTCAGTTCGCTGGTGGATGCGGGGCGCCTTTCGTTTTCGTGTGAGTGATTTTTTTTTCGTATTTGTTGTTGTGTCTGATTGAGTGCATGACAGTGTGAGTGATTGGGATGAATGAGTGGTTTATACTATTATAGTCCCGCATTGATTTCGGCCAGTGAAGTGATGTTTCTGTCACATTTAGTAATTGTGGGGGGTTTTTATTACTAATCTTATTTTCTTTAGTTTCTTGTAAATAGTTTTGTATGCATATTGTAAATACTCATTGGGGTTAACTTTTAGGATTGTTGTTTTATTCCCCTCCCCCCACAGACAACGAATTGTAAATATGGGGACTAGTTAGTATTTTCATAGAGACAAAGAGGTAGTATGATGGTTGTAGTAAGAAAGGTACGAATGAATGTGTTGTTTTGGTGTAAGGAATATTGTTTCGTAAGATTGGGTCAGTGTTTGCGGCTAGCTAAGTTATAGTTAAGACAGAAGAAGACCGTCCTTTCCCCCAGCCCCCTTTTCGGCCTTGTGCCACATTTTTGTATTAAACAGAATAAATATCGCTTTCCTCATTACCGAAAACGTCTTGGTTATAAGACTAAGAACATTTCAATTTTAAAATGAAGTGATATTGCTGTCAATCTAGTACTGCGCTTAAATTCATAGAGTTTAGGTACCATAGAGGAGAGTTCATCAGAGCAATTACCATGAAAGAATGAATATAAAAGTCACAGAGAATCTACATTATGACGGAGGGAAAGTGACTGTGTGAAAACGAATGCAACAGGTTAAGCGGGAATTTGAACCCGGCCCGCCAATTACACTCATCGTGTCTATAACCATTACGTTACCAGCACATCCGTATTTAAATTATGAAAACTCACACTACGTCACGTTCTCGCGACACCACACATTTTCAAACTTGGCAAATGATGTCACGCCAACATGATGGATAACTGCTGGGAGACATGAGCAGGAGTTTCCCAATCTTCACTTCCAGTCTCGGTAGAGTCCGAAAGAGCCTTCGCATACTTATTTTCTAGTATACAATTCCTTTCTCACAGCTTTATTGCTATTTCCATGGAATGTGTTCAGAAAAACTACATTCTTTAGTTCCACCATTTCTAAACTTCACAGCTAAGACCCGCCACTGTAGCGAACTACCTTTATTCCCTTCGTATTCTAATGGTGAGCAGCTTCTTCCCACGAACCGCTACTTTGTGGAGTCAACTCCCAAGAGGATACTTCCGCGGTCACTACAATCTTAACCTCTTCAAATATAGGGCTAACCGTTATCTTCCCCACCAATCCCACTTACTCTGTAACCGTGTACATCAAGCCTACCCCGGGGGTTGTACAGGGTTAGTATCATCGTAAAAATAAATGAAAATAAAAATTTAGAATCATCTTTAAGATTTAAATTTCATTTCTTTAATTCTTGTTAATGTGTGAAGCCAGTCTAAACGCTGAGAACTTATCAATAAATCGCATGAACTGTAGACATTTCTTACTCTGATGCAATAGCCATTTTTTTTAGGGAAATTTCCGATCCGTCACTCTGTACATTTTAAAACCATTCTGTTTATTGCATATTGAAGGGGAAAATACAAGATATATAAATTACAATACATTCTGCCGTTTCACAGATACACTGGAGTTTTTGAAGCATATTCCGCATCGATAAGATTGAACGACTGTATTCTAGTTTTTAGCCTGTTAATGACTGAAGTGCTGTGTTTAACTATATTCAAACGATTCGTTTACTGTAACGTATGAACAATTTTTTTTTCCTCTCTCCATTTATAGTGTTCTTAGCATTCGTGCTGATTGTAAACAAAGTTATTTCGTGTGAACATACAAACGAGAAAGACGGACTGTGTTCATTTGAAAGAAAATGAATCGAAAAAACACAGTAGAAGCGGGAGTGAGGCTATCGTCTTTGATGACTGATCGACTGTTTAGAGTCGGTTAAATGATCGTCCACCGATCCTACTGAAAGGTTTGCTGAGCTATTATACTGACCCCTCACACCGTGCCTGTCATTTTTTTACGGTTTCTTCATCAGTTCGGATTTTGTGCCAACGATGGCGATGACAGGCAAAACGTCGTTTTTCTTGATGTAAAAGCTTGTTGATGTTGTTCTACTACTACTACTCTTTTTATTCTTTTCTTTTTTCTTCTTTTATTCCTCTTCTTTTCTTCCCCTTTTCTCCTTTTCTTTTAATCTCCTTTTCCTTCTTTTATTCTCTTTTTATTCCTCTTTTCTTTTACTCCTTTTCCTTTTTCTTGTTCTATTCTCTTTTTTCTTCCCCTTTTCTTCCTCTTTTCGTTTATTTCTGTCTTTTTTCTTTTCTTTTTTTCCCTTCTTTTCTTTTACTTTTCTTTTTTATTCTTCTCTTCTTTCTCGTTCGGTATTTCAACTGGTATACATACTTCATATTGGAATATTATTCTTTAACTTTTTGGATTGCTTTTCCTTCTACTGTTGCAGAAAATAAAGGTGAGCGAGAGAATAAGAAATAAAGGTGCGGCCATTCTCGTGATTTAATCCAAATTACCTACTCTGATTGTGTATGAGATTGCTTGTTCAAGTTCATGTACGAGGAGATGGTGAAAAGCTCTCAGCCTGACCAAAAAGATATTAAAAATATATTTGGCTCTTTAATCAGATTTGTGTAAGCACGTTGAATCGAAAACTGTTCAACATCTCATAAAAGTTCAGATTTTGGCGGTTTTTTTATGAAAGTTAATAGACAAATTCCAATGTAGTAAAACTGGCGTAACACAATCTTCTTTTTTATGCATTTGGCCTTCTTCCACACTAAGCTAAGCTTCATAATTATAGATAGAAAATCAGGTGAGTACACAAAAAGAGGAATATGCGTAATGGGAATTGGCTCGCATTTGGAAACGACATGCTGAACTACTTGGAATTCGCACAGAAAGCTCAAATATGAACATTTCAGAGTGATTGTGTGTCAATATGCAGAGTAATTGGAAAAAGTTGGATTATTCTAATGGTGTTTACGAAGATATTTCGAGTGATCACTAGTGATCGCAACGTTATGCCTTCATTCATCTTCCCACAGAGCCTCTGTCTCAACACGGAGGCCAACATAAGTGCCTTGAGGAAGTGATGCTGCCCTGAGTCAAGAAAGTGACTGCTGGAAGAATCTATATCTGGCAACAGGACTCAGCACCATGCCACACAAGCAGGATAACCCAGTGATGGCTGGCAGACAATTTCTCCGACAACCTCACCCCTTACATCTGACACCTACCTCTCCAAAACTGCAATCCCCTTGATTATTATGTGTGGGGCTCAGTTGAGCGAGAGGCCAACAGAACTCATTGTAACAGCAAAGAGGAATTGAAGGCAAGGATTATGGCTTCATTCATCAACTTAAACAAAGAGACCCTCCAGAAGAGATGCAGGAGTTTTCCAAAATCATCAGGTCTTTTTGGGCGTGCCAAGGTTTTTTAGCACCTATTTGTGTCCCCCCCCCCACACACACACACCGAAAATGCTCGATACACAAAGAAATGAATGTCAGAAGTGAAGGGTGCACAATAAAAAGTAGGTTTAAAGATGAAACCAGAAAAGAGTTGATATTTACAAGGAATAACTAGTCTGGCACTAGGCAGTAAATCCTATGAGCCTTGAATGGACTTAACTCCCTTTTCAGTAGTAATGGCAAATTAGAATAATCTTAGCGGTCTAATACAGCTCGGAAGATCTTAATATTTGGAAGGGTCGACATTTATTCTCAATATGCAATAAACTGTCGGGTTTAATAAACAAGGTGTTATAAAATGAATTAAAGTGTCAAAAATATGAAATTAGTAAAGAGTATAGTTTAATAAACTCGGTAGGGTCAGAAAATCCTTCCACAATAAACATCCTCCTCTTTCTATTAGATATCTAAGTGAATCTTTCTGGCCATTACCTAACGCCAAGTCACCGGAGACATCAGAAAGTGAGAAAGAAGAGAAAATTGTTGGAGAAAATTTCATTTTTTGTCAACATTTAAATCACGAGACCTGATCGAAAAAAGTAGCAATAAATTAGTTTCGTATCAACCACATTGTTGTTTAGATGGTAATTTTTTAATCAATTTAGGGTTTGACCCAGTTGGCATTATGGGAGAACGAAGATGAATCACCATGTACAACATGTCACGTTATAATCTCACGTGAAACACATTTTAACTAAATTTACTTAATACCTGTAAAACATAAATACTACAATGAAACCAACATAAGAAAACGCTTTGAAACTACCAAAATCGTCAACATAATGTCCTACCATAAAGAAAGAGGTTTATACCAAAGTATATAACACCTACATCTGTACAAAGTATATATTTATGAAATATACGTTTAACTTAAAGTATAAAATTACGTACAAATTAGCTGTAGTTGATGACATACAACAACGTTGAAAATATATTTAGTTAAAATTGTGTTTAACATATTTAGATATCGTCATTAAAACATTCATAGAGGATGATATACCGCTAAGCAAAATCAACCAAAATTTGGCATTAGGGGTATTTTCGGCAGAATACAGGCCAAAGAGAATTAGTGAGAAGTCGGGCTTTAATTTTGAGTCAGCATTTTCGAGGTTGACGCTTAAGGTTGTTATTACCAGTTATTTTCCGGTTGGTTAAGGGTTAGGGTTTGGGTTTAGAACTGAAAGCCGAGATAAAATATACGGCTATTTCTTTTTTTTTTTTAAAAGTTATGGTTCTTGTTAAGGAATATACAACACACCACGGACTAACGCAAATACGTACATGTCGTAAAATCACGTGCCCAAGAATATGTCGACAGGTAGACCCTGAACCCATCATGTTGAATGGCTTTTCTCTGCAGAGACTGTTTGTTCTGAACGTTTATTAGGATTCAAGTTCTCCTGGGATCTTAAGTGGGACTCATATATCCGATCTATTGCTAAAGATGCTGGATAGATGACCGGTTCATTGTACCGCTCCAGGAAATATCTGACTTCCACCTTGCCATACTCCATTTTTACAAGAGCCAGATCAGGCCAAAAATGGAGTATTCCTGCCATGTCTAGGCTAAAGTTTCCCAGACATCACTTGCCTGCCTTGATAGAGTTCAAACGCGACAAAAAGGAATTGTGGGTGATTAATTATTTCAGCCCTACATCTTCTTTCCCATCGACGGAAATTCCAGACCCTCTCGCAGCTCTATGGCTATTTCTATGTCATGTGTGCTAACGAGATGCATTCCTTGGTTCCACCAGCCCTGATCTTTACAAGTAAGACCCACCATTTCACATACATAAGAGTGAATCATCCCCATTCATTTCGTATACCTTTGGTACGAAGTAAGTTCCCCTCGGACAGTTTATGGAAAAACTGTACAAAAAAATAAATAAATAAAAACAGAAACTATATCACTTGAGGACTTCCAACAGCTGCAATGACTAAAATAGATAATGCATGTAACTCGTCACACAAAAGGACTCAGGGACGCTTTTGGAATCTATCAAGGCTGGTTATTTACTGTTTGTTATGTAATTATCTTATAATCACATTATTAAGGAGACTTGAACGTCTATTAAGCTCTCCTCAGACCACAAGTGAACTCATATATCCGATCTTTTGCTAAAGATGCTGGAAAGATAGTCGGTTTATTTTACTGCTCCAGCAAATACCCGACTGCCCATGCTATACTCTCTCTTTTCAAGCAATATATCGGACTAAATATAAAGCATTCCTGAAATACACCCCTGGTCAAAATCTTAAGACCAGATAAAAAAGGTTTAAAAAAATATAAAATACTTTTACTTTAATCAAAATATATTTGCGAAACTTTTACATTTAATTAGGAAATGTAGTTTATCAACAAACAAGTGAATATTTTAAGCTTTTAATTGATTAATTTAAACAAACATTGAAAAAAGAATTTTAGGGGTTGGTTATAAAGATAAAACCATGTAAATAAAAGTAGCAAATACAAAACAAATAAGTCACAACGACAATTTAATTCTCAGAATATCCTCAACTTTTGCGAATTACTTCGAAAATTCGCTTTAGCATACTCATTATTAACTTCTGCATGAGGGTGATTGGTATGCTCGCCAAGGATGCATAAACTGCAGCATGAAGAGCATCCACAGTTTCAAATTGCGATCCATGTTTATAAACATTCTTTGCCATCTATCCCCAAACATTCTCGATTAGGATTTCGATTTGGAGAGCGTTGTAAATTGCAGTTTTCTCCACATAGATGAGGTCTGCAGTAATTAGCGATGCCTTTCTTAACATGTCAATGTAACTAGCAGCTGTTTGACGAAATTTCACCTGCTGCAACTCAAGAGTTCTGTCGTATGAAAATGAACCCCAGACCATAATTGATCCACCTCCACTGTGTCGTATTGGGAAAATGTCTTTTGGAACATCTTTTGGATGCCAGTAACGCTGAAAACCATCTGGGTCATCAAGATTGAATTTTTTTCTTGTCCGAAAACAACACTTTCTTCTATTTATCTACATCTCAAGTTTGATAATCGGAAGCAAATTGTAAACTGGAAGTTTTATGGCGAAGAAGAAGGCCAGGCTTCGGCAGCCGTTTCTAGTTCTTAAAACCTTTCTTATTTACATGTCGTCGAATTGTTCGAGAGCTACATTCAGTATCTGTATTCCTCTTATCTGATGTTGGGCTTGAATCTCTCTTAACTTGTCACCACAAGGTCATATATCCTCTAAGAAAAATACAACTTGGTCGAGATGACAGCAGGGCGAGCTATTTATAACCTCCTTAGAATACAAATAATTACAATTTGGGAGCCGCTAATAAAGAAACAAAAATTAATGACAGTAAATCTTCAACTGCAGCAGCTGAAGCCGAGTTAAGTTTGAATTTCTAAGTTTACTGTGGCAATGGCCTAGTGAATAAGAGCGTTGGATTGTGGCATTTGGTGATAATGGTTGTGAGTTCAAAGCCTTGGTCTGGCGTGTGTAATTAAACTCAGTGGAAACGGGAGAGCATATAACTGAAAAATACTAAATAAAATAAGTGCTAAACGTAAATAGTGGAACGGGAATAGCCTACCTATTTACTTTGTCTTCGTGTATCAAGCCTTGATCAAAAACAAAAAAAAACGTAGCTCCTGGCATTACTGGATGTGGGAAGGGGAATTAGCATGCCGTGTTCAAATTGCAGCTGAGACCGTTGCAGTCGCCTTTTTAAAATCATTTCATTCAAAGCAAGGCAATAAAGACACTAAGATGCAACGGGCTACTAAGAGTGAAAGATTAAGAAAAATATAAACATTAAGCAGCACGAACAATAAGAGAACAGGGATCACGAAGAAATCTTTTTAAGATCAATCTTGATTGGGAAGCAAGAAACCGGAAGACAGTTCCACGTGTGAGAAATGCGGGAGAAGAAACTGTTAGCACAGAACTTACGGTTACATCTTGCCATTTCAACTGCAAACTAGTACTGCGCTTAAATTCATAAAATCTGAGTACCACATAAGTAAATCCATGTGGACAAAATTACTATGAAAGTATTTATAAAAATGTCACAATGATATCACATTACGGCGGTGGGAAATGACTAAAACCGAGATGTCAGGTCAGGACAAATAACATTGCAGATTCTTTGAATTTTATCATGTATCTCTAAATATTTATTTGGAATAATATGAAGCTATCTCTTTTACCTTCAGATATGGTTTAAATAGACGACTTGTCTAAGAGAATGGTAACTGAATTTAAAAACAGTTGGTTGTGGGATTAGCAACTTCATACTGTAAAAAACGTTGCTATGTAGTGAAATTATGGCTGTATGTTTATAAAGGAATTCTACAAGATTAGAATATATAATGCTATTATTATTGAATATAGCTGTGGGATGAATTCAAATGAATGTCGTTAAGTTAATTGTGAGGCTTTCAAGGATTGTTTCGAAAAGTCTGTACTATAAGATATATCGTAAAATACATCAAGGGTGTATTGAGATTGGGGGAAACACCTAAGTGATTGCTCTCCCAACTGCTGCAGGGGTAATAGGCAAGCAAACGAAAGAGAAGGGGGTGGGCAATAAAACAACGCTGCCTCAAAAGGCACAGCAATTTTAGGAACAAAACGGCCACGACACGGAGTCTTGCCAACTGCTGACTTCTGCTCTTCCCGTCGATTTTATCAACAAGAAACAGCCGGCGGAAACTGAAATCTCGACACGTTGCAGAGAGGCCCGGATTTTGACATGTCCGCAAGCAATTTTCGAGTCCTTCTTTTTCGTCTGTACTGGCGCGCGTTTACCATAGAGGTGATTGTCTCTCCGCCATACACCTGTCTGCGTCTGATATTGCCTGTACTCATGTAATATATATATATATATATATATATATATATATATATATATATATATATATATATATATATATATATGCGTGTGTGTGTGTGCGTGCGTGTAGTGAACGGTAGTGAATAATAAAGCATTGATAAATCAGAGCATATTCATGTTTTTCCTCGGCAGTAGCACCCGTTAGTGTCCGAGCTATGGGCAAATAATGAACACCTAAGCAAAAGTATAAAATAAACTTTTAGAATAAAAAATCCCGCAATTCATTTTATATAAACGATACATATCTATATTAAATTATTACCAACAATGCATTCTATCCGTAGTTGAATTCATACAATTGCATTCCAAGTATACTTAGTTGAAGGCATAAAATTGTTCAAAAATATTTTCGACATTAAATAACCCATAGTTGTTGATATGTCGCTAAGCAAAATCAACCAATATGAAAGAGCCTTTTTATGACATCAACCCATATAATGCTCTACAATATTTTAAAGAAAGCAAATTATATTCCAAAATATAACTCCAGCAAAACCACAACATAAACTATATAACATCCTTTCGTACTTATATCCACACAAACATGTATATACACAAAAGTTAAGCATCATCTACCATGTACGCAATATATCGCATTTTTATTATTTCCATACTAACAAGATAATTAAATTTCGGCATTAAATGACCCATAATGAGTTGATATGCCGTTAAACAAGCAAATCAAATTAATTGTCTTTTCCTGTCAAATATTTGTACACTGAGGAAACTGAGGTTTGACTCAATCGTTGTATTATGTTTCACTTATCGTATTGATATTTGAATGATTTTATAATTTGAAAAATTCTCACCGGCATGGCTCTTCCACACGGCACATGTATTTAATTTTAAGAAAAACGTCAAAATGTAAAAGAGCCAATAAGGTGAAGACAAATAACATTGTAGATTCTTTGGATTTTATCAAGAATCTCTAAATATGAATCCATCACTTCTACCCTCAGATATGGGTTAAACAGGGCCTCAACGTTACTCTTAGAAGTAGAACCTCTAAATGATTCAGAGAGTCATTGTTATACTGGAACACACCTATTCTATAGTTAATAGACTCCCCCACCTATAATAAGTAGAAGTAGCAGTCGCTCAGCCAGTCGCTCAGAGAGTTGGTCAGTCAGTCGATGTCGGACGACCGTTAGTCGGATATTAAAGTATCAGCGACCACAATTAGATATTAGCTATTATATGAAGTTCCTAACGTTTTGTACGTCGAACCTATTTAGGACCGACTTAGTACAAAATACAAGCCTCCACTGTGAAACCACTACATAACAGTCATAGGTTCGGAAGTGAGCAAAAAAGCGTCTAGTGCGCATGCTCGCAAATAATAAACTCGGGACAGAGAGAGAGAGCGCGCGCGCTAGTGAGATTTTTAGCAATGAACTGTGTAAATTTATGAAAGTTGGAAGAAGAGTAACGCATATTAAGATATTTATCTATATGGAAAGCGTTGTATGTACTTAAATGAATGAAGGTATGTATAAGAACAGATGTAATTATGCCTGTTGATTCGTCATAGTCCATCGTTTTCCGTCTTCACCTTTTAATGTTTCACTTGATGTTCATTGATTCTGCTTGATTTTCTGCTAGAAAAGGGCGGATTAGGCTCAGTGTCAAAATCTTGCAAATGACCAAAGACATATGAGATATTAAGAAATAGGCTGAAAATCGATTTGTCATCTCAGTAGATGCTAATATTCTCTCGTCCGTTGAACCACGAGTCTAAAAGTCACAACGAACAGAATAACTGTCCGATTCGAAAACACATTTCTCAATATTAATCGATCTTCGATGAAAAGTTAGGCCGGCTTTGAGTGCATAATTGATTCTGTCTTGATCGAAGTCAATAAATCAACGTATGATTTTTCCTGGGCTTTTTATCGTGATAAATAAATTCAATCATACTTTAAAGTAAGCCCGGAAACCCAATCAAATAAGAACCCATTGATTTTATATATACCCAACTACGAGAAGGGAAAAAATTCCTGAATGATTTTGACGCATTGTTGAACGCTGCTGAGATACGGGCGGGCAGATTTAATATCATATCGAATAACTGGCTGAAAAAAGGCCTCAGATCTATTCTGCGAAGTAATATGCGTTTTATTAGCTTGCTAGCAACACAACTGGTCGGGTTCAAGTTGGGTGAGACACGATGACATCATTCTCATGCGACGACGTTATAATACTTCGGTAGTGAATATAGCTGTTCGAAAATATGTCTAACGAGATTCTCTTTATCTCTAAACCTCTTCACACATTTTCTTTTCTTTTTTTTCTTCTATTTCTTTCTTTCTTCCGTATTTATTAATCTCTTAGAATCAATAAAAGAGACGGGAAATTGAATTTCCGCCATCTCTTTCACTTTGTGAACAAGTTCTCTCCGACGAAAGATTTTTCTTTTTGTCATTATATTTTTATTAACATTAATATTTACAGTAAGGCCAATCGAGAAACATCGGTTTTCAAGTGATCATCTCGGTTAAGCAACAATGTGTTTGGTTAGTTCCAGATGGTTGACCGTGAAATAAAAATCTTCGTAAATTGGTATGTTTGAAATATACACTTTGCTAACGACTACTACAGTGATTCTCATTTTTATTTTATCTCATCTTTTTCCCCATATTTGAAAATGTAATCTAAGAACCTCCGCCATTTTCTTAAATAGCCTCGTCAGATCTAGACTCTTATATGGTTATCATGCATGTCATTCAGATATGTCTAAACTAACATATATATATATATATATATATATATATATGCAACCGTTTTCTTAGATCACTGATTTAAAACGAATGCTATCGAATGAATCCTCTAGGCAGTAAAAAGTCACTCCTTCATCAGATCTTATAGTCTGGCACCACAACAACTCAAAGGACTTTACCAAATAACAAAATCAACATCACTTGTAGACTTCCAAGAGATGCAACAGCTAAAATGCGACGTACATGTAAAAAGGAGGGAAAATACAGATATAATACAAATGTTGACTTTACACACTAACTTAAGCAAAAGTATAGAGAGGAATCTCTCATCAATATTAGAAAGAGTGATAACAATGATTATTGATTAGTCTAATTTTCTGCGCAAAAGTTTAAAGAAAAATATTTTATAAATTTCAACTAAAAGTAACGTTAACTGCTTGTTTCAGAAATGCCGAATATGGAAAATACTAAGCTGACACTGACCCTGTATGGAAAGGGCAAATCTTACTCTGACCATTACTGCAGGGAAAAGGTTAATGTGACCCTGACCAGTACTTCAGGGAAAAGGTTAATGTGACCCTGATCAGTACTGTATGGAAAATGCTAATCTGACCCTGACCATTACTGTATGGAAAAGGTTAATGTGACCCTGACCAGTACTGCATGAAAAATGCTAATATGACCCTGACCATTAGTGTATGGAAAATGCTAATCTGAACCTGACCATTACTCTATGGAAAATACTATTCTGAACTTGACCATTACTGTATGGAAAATGCTAATCTGAACTTGACCATTACTGTGTGAAAAATGCTAATCTGAACCTGACCATTACTGTATGGAAAATGCTAATCTGAACCTGGCCATTACTGTATGGAATAGGCTAATCTGAACCTGACCATTAATGCATGGCAAAGGCGATTCTCACTCTGACCATTACTGTACGGAAAAGTGAACAGATGTTATGCAGTGCTAGAAAGAATAGGAAGATGTGGAAAGCCATAAACACTCGTGTCGCCAAGGGAAATGGCACATGGAAATATATTTCCCAGAAATCACAAAGAAAAAGAAATTTATGGCGATTTATAAGCTTAAAGGTGCAGATTATTAAAACAAATCGATAGTACACTGCATATTGTTCGACAAGAGTCACATATCTGGATTGAAATACTGAAGCAACTTTTATATAATACCTTTAGCAATATATAAGCCATAGGATGTAAACCTAAGTTTTATAGATTATACAAAAGCGTGTGATAAAATACGCCAGAAAGAATTTTTGAACTGCTAGGAAAGTTAGATTTTTTTTTAATCAGTTCACCCCAACAAGGGAACAGAGCCACTAACTCCTAGAGTGTCTACTGAGTGTGAAAGAATCTAAAAAATCCATTATTAAGGAGGAAGAAGCATAAAATATCAGATTTTAAACGGACAGAAGATAACGATCGTCATTGCTTTTAAATTTTTTGCAAATCAAAGTTGGCTAGAAAACAACATGCCGGAAGAGAGTTCCACAAGTGAGAATTGCTGGAAAAAATGTAAAGAATTTGCGATTATATCTAACCGTTTCAACCGCAAAATGGCGAGACCTTGCCGCCAATTTAGTAATACGCTTAAATTCATAGAGTCTAGGTACAAGAGAAGAAAGCTCATCAGAACATTTACAATGAAAGTATATATATATATATATATATATATTAAAGACATTTTTATTTATGTTTAACGTTGTTATTTTATAGATACAAGTATTTAAGCAAATGCTCTGTTTAAGATAAACAGTATTAAATAACATTTACCGGCCTGAATGTCCGAGAAATTTTTATAGAAAATATTCGTTCATAGACAGGATTCGAACCTGCATCCTATACGGAACTGTCATATACGCTGACATGCCTTACCACTCGGCCACCATGAACCTTATGGTAGACAAGGTCGAACTTACTGTTATAAACTACAATCTTCCATGAATCTCGTACATTCATAACTGCTCTGGCGTATCGAATGTAAACAAATGACGTCATATGTTAAGAAATGGACAAGGTCCGACAATTTATTTATTAAAAGACATTTTTTATTTATATTTAAGAAAAACGTTTTATTTAACATTTACCGGCCTGAATCCGAGAAATTTTACAGAAAATATTCGTTGTTAGACAGACAGAAAGTTTAAACAACATTCGACCTTGTACCATAAGGAATGGTCCGAGTGGTAAGGCATGTCAGCGTATATGACAGTTCGTATAGGATGCAGGTTCGAATCCTGTCTATGAACGAATATTTTCTATGAAAATTTCTCGGACATTCAGGCCGGTAAATGTTATTTAATACTGTTTATCTTAAACAGAGCATTTGCTTAAATACTTGTATCTATAAAATAACAACGTTAAACATAAATAAAAATGTCTTTAATAAATAAATTGTCGGACCATGTCCATTTCTTAACATATATATATATATATATATATATAAAAGAAAGAACAGTAAGATATAAAATCCGGTGTTCTTATAGATATTTTTATTTTTATTTTTACAAAATAGTGCTCAATGTAAATTTACAGAGCATCAATATTATAAATTAATTGATTTAAAATATGGTTTTTTCCGCTACACAGTTCCAACCATGTTTCAAAAATAGAAGCTAAAAACTCCGAATTTAATTTTGCAATTAAATTAAAAGCATTAGTTCCATTTCATCTTCAAGCGAATTTTGGAGTAACTTTTAAAAATTACCGGGTTTTAAAGACACAGCTAAAATCACGTTTCCATGGTTACAGAATATTCTACTTAAATTGAACAAGGGATGTCTAGATTTTCCTTATGTCAGTATATATATATATATATATATATATATATATATATATATATATATATATATAGAAAGAAAGGACAGTAAGATATATAATCCGGTGTTCTTATAGATATTTTTATTTTTACAAAATAGTGTTCATTGTAAATTTACAGAGCATTAATATTATAAATTAATTGATTTAAAATCTAAACCATATTTTAAATCAATTAATATATATATATATATATATATATATATATATATATATATATGGGGAAGGATATTAGAATAATACAGAACTTATACAGGGAGTAACGAGCCTTTCGGCGTGGTTAACAAGCTTGTCTCGCTAGATCAGTTGCCACAGATAAATGAGTTCAACTCACACTTGGTGCTCCACACTTTCAGCCTTGTGCCACATGTAAGCTACGCTTAGTAAATCACTATACTGGAAGCAAACCGTCTGCATGTGTATAGAAAATTAATACAGTAAATATATAAGAATAGAACGGGGTGAAAAACACGCATGTATCTTTTCACCGGACTTATTCAGGCTTTATAGTGAATCAATCTTCAGAGAATTAGAAGTCCTACCAGGATTCATTATTGACAGCCACATTCTCAGTAACTTTATATACAGATGACACAGTGTTGAAAGCAAACACAGAAAGAAAACTATATGAACTCCTACAGAAGATAGTAAGGGAAAGCGAGAGGAAATGACTAAAAATGAATTGTAAGTGACAGACTGTATGATTGTCAGCAAAAGTGACAGAACAACATGCGAATTACAAAATGGAGATTCCAAAATTAAACATGTACAAAATTTAAATTATAAAAGAAATACTTCAACAGGGGACGGAAATTATGACACTGAAAGAAGAAATTGTATTGGAATGGTGAAAGATGCTTTCCTAAAGCTAAGCAAATTATTAAGCAACAGGAAAATTTCGCAAGAAACCCAGAAAAGAGTACTGCTAAAACTGCTGTGTAATATCGGTACGCCTATTTGAAAGGGAAACCTGGACAATCTCATGAAGAAGAGACTTGAGACAACGGAGATGTGGTTCTACAGATGGATACTGAGAATCCCATGTTTTCATAGACGACGTATTAAACAAAATAGAAACGAAAATGAAGCATAAACATAACATCAGAAAGAGAGAGTTCAAATTTCTAGCGCACATAATGAGGAAATAGTGCTTGTGAAATTTCACATTCTCAAGACATATTGAAAGCAGGAGCGACAGAGAAATGCAGCGTATACCCTACCTAACGGGGCCTGTATAAATGGTTACCGGGACGGGAATTAGGAGAAATATAAAAAAAAAGACTAAATTTACTAAAAACTACAAAGGATAGGAAATTGTTGAGAGCCATGATAGCCAACCCCCTGAATGGACACGACACATCGGAGATGAATATATATTTTAATAGGCTAAACATTTACTTTATTTCTCTGGTTTTATAGACAAAGAAGAAAAGAGTGTATGACAGATGGAATTCTCGGCATGATGAAAAGAAGGAAAAGAACAATGCCAACGTAAGGCACAAAATATAAGAAGTTAGGAACAAATGCAGGAGCGCTAAAGAGGAATGGCTCAACAAAAAATGTACAGAACTAGAAAGAAGATAAAGTATATATGCATCAAAATAAGACAACTAACAGAACAAAAAGGCATGCTCATGAATCCAAGGACGGAATACTGATATTAGAGAAAGAAAAATACTTTATAGACAGAACGACTACATCGGAGAAGTCTTCCACGACGAAAGAGAACAGTCGGTAATAGACAGAACTATCGAAGGACCAGAAATACTAAATCTGAAATGGAATCCCCACTGGCCAAATAAAAGATAAACAAAGCAGCAGGATCAGATAGAATTGTAAAAAAGATACTTGTAGCCTTAAATGATTTCAGCATTGACAAGTTTACACAAATAATAAATGAAATATAAAACAGTGTTGATATACCGAAAGACCTAAGTAAATCTATTTCCATAACACTGCCTAAGAAGCCAGTTGCAAATGAATGCGAACTCCATTGGACAAACTGCCTAACGAGCCATATAAGAAAACTCATCATCCGACTTCTGATGAAGAAAGCCTGCAGCAGAATCCGACCTGAAATAGGACAAGAACAGTGTGAGTTCATTGAAGATACTGGGATAAGGAATACGATATTTGCGCAATATGATATCAAAAAAAGCAATACAAATACATAAGGGTTTGTACCTGTCTTTTGTACATTACATTATAGCGTTTGATAAATTACGTCACAAAGAACTGTTGGAGCTTCTAGGCAACTTTACATAATTGGGAAGGATATTAGAATAATAAAGAATCTATACTGGCAGCAAATTGTCTGCATACAGATAGAAAATGAGTTCAGTAAATATACAAAAATAGGAAGAGGTGTAAGACAAGAATGTATCTTCACACCGAGTCTGTGAGAATTAGAAGTCCTAGTGAGATTCATTATTGGTAGGTACAACATAAGTAGACGTCATAATGTTGATAGCAGACACAGAAAAGAAACTGCAGGAACTATTTCAGAAGGTAGTGACGGAAAGCTAAAAGAAAGCAGCCAGAATGCATGGCTGTTAACAAATGGAACAAGCCAACATGCAAAGTACAAATTGGAGATACCAAAATCAAACCAATACAAAAATTTAAATATCTGGGAAGTGTTTTAATAGAGGACGCTAAATGTGAGACTGAAATCCAATTGGATAGCGAAAGAAGCCTTTCAAAATTTAAGTAAAGTATTAAAAAACAAAAATTTCTATAGAAAAAAAGAAAAAAGTACTGAACTGTTACGTAATATCAGTCCTCGTATATGGCTATATGGAAGTGCTGGAAAATCTTCTCACAGATGAAGAAGACGGTTGAAGCAGCAGAAACGTGGTTCTACAAAAGGATAATAACGATGGAGTTTTAGAGAAAATGGGAACATTTATACTTAATATCAGGAAGAGACTGTTTTCTAGAGTACATAATGAGGAAAGATTGCTTGAAAATTTTGGTACTCACAGGGCAGATTGAAGACAAGAGGGCCAGAGGATGACAGCGCATAATCTTCCTACAAAGGTTGAATAAATGAATGGTGGTAGAAGGATGAAAAAGAGGAGGAGAAGGAGTAAGCAGTAGAAGAATTATTTTGCATTAACAGTAATTTTCAAATTCAGTCTTTTAAATTCTCTATGTATTATCTGTCTAATTTTATCTATTTTAAAGCTAATAGACATCCTCATAAACATAAGGCCATCATCCCTATACAGTCCAATATCTTTAGTATTAAATTCACTGTGTGCACTTAGGTTATATAATATAAACAGACCCCCATCCAGCCTTAACCAACTTTAAACTTGCCACGCAAAAATACAGTTGCTTTCTTCATTTGTAAAAAAAAAGCCAACATCCCCTAAATGAAAAAATGGGAATTCTGTTAAAGCCACCAATTTAACTTTAAAATAGAGTAAATCCCATTTTTTTCGTAAGTTATTCTTAGCATCACTTGAGAATGGAACTAAACTCCATATTTTAAGTTTAAATTTTAAAGTTAAATTTTAAGATTTAAGTCTCAGTTTCGAAACTTAGTAATTTTTGTGTCGAGATGGAGGCATATTTTTAAAAAATAATTTAATATATTTATATGGGGAGTATAAAAATTCAGATATACATAATCCAATAATAATGTATTTGAAAAGACAATATTAATAAAAGAAATGACAAGAAGAACACTTTTTATGCCGATACGTTTAGTTTCTTTAGAAAGTTTACGAAAGTATATGCGGATATTTTACTGGTTAATTTTTATTTCTTTACAGTTTCCTCTACGTTATTTCTACATTTACTTTAATAAAATTCAGCAAAGAACGAAACGCGTTTGCATAAAATATTTATTTCCTCGTCATTTTCTATATATATATATATATATATATATATATATATATATATATATATATATATATATATATATGTATGTATATATATATATATGAGAAATGTATATATTTTTAAAAATATTTCGCTTGAAGATGGAACAGAGCTTGGTACTTTAATTCAATTTAATTCAAATAATTATATTGAAGTTTTCGGCTCTTGTCTTGAAACATGAGAACTCTTATGTAGCGATGGAATCAAATTTAAATAAATAATTTTTTATATATATATATATATATATATATATATATATATATATATATATATATATATATATATATATGGAATAATGGTCCTTAAGTATGGTTTACAGGCTTTATGATTTGAAAAATAATGCTTAAATTTAAAATAAAATACTATGATTTTAACAAATGTCTTTATGATTTTTTAATAAATACACTTTTTTTTATATAAGGTGTCCCTTCAAAACGTAGCCGATTATGCCCCTCCACATCTTCTGGTCTCTCTTAATAAGTTTTGTCTATTTTTTATTCCTCCCAAACACTGTTCTGACATCCATTTACTCAAGCCCATCAAGTATGTTACGCGCAGGTTTACTGTTACTTAAAGATCTCTGTAATTATCACATTTTTCAAGCCCTCCTACCTCATTACGTGCCCGAAAATTTTCAATTACCTCGTTCTGATGTTATGTATGTTTCCTTTTTGCTTCCATTTTCTCCAAAACCTAGTCGTTGCTCATATGTTCAGTCCTTGTTTAGCATTTTCCTGTAGAACAAAATTTTTGTTGCTTCAAGTCTCGTCTTCATCTTTGAGGAGAGTGTCCAGCATTGGCTGCCATATAGGGGGATAAAAATCACATAACAGTTCAATACTCTTTGTTTCTAAGGGTATTTTTCCTGTCTCTTAGTCTTTAACGTTTAACACAAAGTATTTATGAGATGAATAAATATCTATAACGTTTGAAGTACGATCCCTACAAAGACCTTGTAAATACCAAAAGAAACATAACAGCAATAACGTTATATCACCTAATAATCAGGTCACTGATAAGAAAGCTACGGGTACAATTACTGTCGGCGGCCGTGATTCGACATCTGAGGTTTTGTTCCCCCTGATAAACGCCACCAAGTAACAGGAATAGCACCTCATATCTATCGGCCCAAACCTACCCTTAATCTCAATCTGTTCATTCCCTTATAGACCACATTCGTTTGTTTTGATATACATTTGATATACAACACATTCGATATATAAGTAATATACGAAGCGTATAGCGTAGATGAATATTTCATGTGAAGTATACGCATTATATTAGAAACATTGAAATCAGATACGCTTTGGCATGAAATCTTATTCGCTGCAATGTACAACATAAAAACCTGCGACTCGATTCAGGATAGATGTTCTTCTCTGGCTATGGACAGAACGATAACTGATATATATATATATATATATATATATATATATATATATATTAAGGCTCTTTATGGTAGTGAAGCAATGCGTAAAGAATGGACAAAACATCAATTGCAAGCAGCTAAAATGAAAATTCCAAGTAGAGTGAGCCTGCCTACCGAGAGAATTAACATTCTAAGTCCTGGAAACCGTCTTGAACACCGATCTTTGATTTATTTTTTTCCATCTGCCGCCTACCATCAGAACATAGACAATCATGGCTTCCCAAATCTTCAGCTAAGGAAAGGTTCGTTCGCATTGACTCGATGATCCCGACTCTTTTCTCTTAGACAGGCAGGGACTCTAGACTCGAGAGACCTTCTCTACTATTTAAGCAGATTTTCTTCTTTTTTCGCCGACACCAATGTCCTCGACATTCAGGTAAGGTAGCTCGCTGTCTTCACCTATCTCTTTTGCTCTGTAAGTGTTAAGTTTTCTAAGTCGTCCTTCCTCATTACGTGTCCAAAGAATTTCAGATGTCTTTTCCAGATTCTGAGAATAAGTGTTCTTTTTGTTGCTATTTTCTTTAAGACCTCCTTGTCACTTACTCGTCCCGTCCATGGAAATCCCAGTATCCTTCTCTAGAACCACATTTCTGTTGGATGCAGTTTTCTCCTCACTCGGGAGGAGATTATCCGTATTCACTGCCATATAAGAGGATAGATATCACAAGTCCAGCTCTCTTTTCTTTGTTTCTAATAAAATTTTCCCGTTTCTTAATAATTTGCTTAGCTTTTGAAATACCTCTTTCTCTAGGACTGTGATATGGTTATAAAGCTGACCATTACATCATAACGTGTTTTCTCTTTATTAGGTGCCTCCTACATTTGCAATTGTATCGTTTTGTTTTTTTTCTGTTTGTCGGTATATTGCTTGGCTTCTTGAGTACACCTTTCGCTAGTAAGGTGATATTATGTTTAGAAAGCTGACCATTACTGCGGTAATGATTTCCTTTCTTCATGTGGAATTGTGTTGTTCCACTGATTTTTCGCAACACTTTACTTGGCGTTTGGAACGCATCCTTCGCTAGGCGAACAGCAGTAGGGAATACGTGATTCTTTAAATCCAGGTAAAGACCATTGTGCATTTATGCATCTACGAGTATTTCCTTTTGCATGTCTTACAAGTAATCGCGTGTATGCGACTGTTAGTGTGTTGCGTATCTATATCTATCGGGGCATGTGCATCGCTGCGTGTTCTATTTACACCCCTACCTTATATACGAGTGAATGGGTAGGAGAAAGTGAACCTATTCGCCACTGTGACTCACGGGAGTGAATAATGAAGAAGCCTGGCCACTGTGCCTGACCGCAATGAACAGTGACGAATGACAGAACACGTGACCAGAATGGGACCAGTGCTTTGCAGGATGGCCGGCCCATATATAACAATTAGCCAGAACAACGCTAGTTGACTGAGACAGTTGGTCAAACATCTGTCAGACAATGAAGATGCTATATGTGTCTAATTAGTCACGCCTTCTCTTGTAAGTAAGATATACTTTCAGGCGGTTGGAAAAGGCGGGAAAGTAGCGATCGTCGTTTGCGATCTTCAAATCAGGGAGCGTCAAAGTCGACATTTGTAAAAGGGGAAAAGAAAATGGTGGTTGAGACTGCATGCTGAAGCTAATGGTGACAACCATTACCGTGTTGGTGTTGTGTGAGTTTGGGTTGCCGGCAAAACTGCCGGTTTAGCTTTGCCTAAGGGAAAGAAAGACAGGGAAATGCGGGTAATTTTGTCAAGTTGAACATTTTTCGGAAAGCGTGTAAGCTTTACTAATAATGCCAACAAGCCAGCCTGCCATTCTTTTTCATTTCGAATTTATTTATCATTTGCACCTTTGACGTCTTAGTAGATTCGCGTCTCGGTAAATATTTACTTAATCTTATTCACACAACATTTGACATTACGTTCTTTTGGCCGGCATTTTTTTCTTTTAAAAACTAATAAAAGGAATTTCTTCAAAGGTTTATTGAATTATTAAACAAAAAATTCCGCTTATTATAAATTTTTGACAGTTTTTCAGTTCACAATAAGCCAAAAAACTTATTGAATTAAATATTAGACAATGGAAAGCAAAAAAAGGACTAACTTTAATTTAAATAAGATTAATTATGATTAACTCTAAAAGGTAGAATGCATGCTTTTCATGAAATGTGAACAACGTATATATATATATATATATATATATATATATATATATATATATATATATATAGGTAATAATCTGAATTACTACAATATAAAATATTAAATATTAAAAACTGCTTCCACACATAGAGATCAATGTTTTAATTTACACAGAGTAACATATTTTATAAAATAAGAATTAAGATTATATTGGGTCAATGATTATTTTCACCTTGTGAATTAAAATAAAATTCTCAAAAGTTTTCCAACGCAGTAAATCGATGTAAATTATTGGAAAAAAAAATTATCATCCATTGACTGGTATATATATATATATATATATATATATATATATATATATATATATCACTGTCTTTTTGATAAGGACTTCGTATATATAAATGATGCGATGGATAAATTCTCGACTATATTATGCAAAAATGAAAATGACACTGACATCTCATTTTAACAAATATATTTACCAAAATTATACAAAAATACTAAAGAGTAACATTATTCAATAAAATCGCCATTGGCTTCAATCACGGCCTCCAGATGACTTTTGAATCTCCTGCAACTCTTCTGGATATATACATACATTTGTTTACTTAAACGATATTTTTAGTGGATATCCATATTTGTGTAGATGCTCCGATTATTTATTAAACAGTTGCCAAGATGGTTTAGAGATCTTCGGCTATAACGACGGTTTCTCCCGCGAAGAAGGACACAAGTTCGAATCCTGTCGGTGAGCGAAAATTCTTCTTTAATAAAATTTCTCGAATATTCAAGCTGGTAATCAAAAGTAAATAAATATACTGTTCAAAAAATGAATGGAACATTTACTCAAGTATGGGTATCCACTAAAGATAAAAGTTGTCGGATTTATGAATACAAATGCATCGCTTCCTTATATATATATATATATATATATATATATATATATATAAATAAATATTTTTTTGCTTAAGGAATCATATTTTTAAACAAAAAATATTATTATAATAAAACTCTACTTGTGTACGGAGCAGTGTCTTCTTAAAATAAAAACAAAAATACTAAGGAACCCGGATTATGCACCCAACGTGTTCCTTTTCTATTTTATGCATACCTGTTTTGAAAATATATATATATATATATATATATATATATATATATATATAATTTTTAGAAAAACAACCTTCCTACTACCGGGGGTTTCTACCAATTTGATATTCTCAGGAAGTAAATATATATAGACAGACAATGTACTATCTACTGCCTGAGGATACTAAATTGATAGAAACCGCGGTACTAGGAACTTTGGTTTTCTAAAAAACTAGGGCTCAAATTTTCTACCTTTTTTTTTTGAAACTGAATTGAGCGCTTTTTTCATTTGAAACGTTTGAATTTATATATATATATATATATATATATATATATATATATATATATATATATATATATATATGCGTATACGTGTGTGAATATTTGTATGTTTTTGCATGAATCATTCTTGTGCAGTTGAAACAGATAGTAACAATTGTCTTCTGTGGTAATCATTACGTTCATCGCCGTCAGAATTTCTGCCTTTTCTGAAAAGGCATTTTCCTTACAAGACGACAGCGCCTAACGCCTCTCTGTCGCTCTGATACAGTTGCCCTGCTCTTATCTACAGAAGTTGCTCACTGATTATATTATTTTTGTTTCCCGAACTTTCCCTCCACCATTTTTTTTTTTTTTGTGGGGTGCGCCTAATCACATAGTCGTTGAAGTGCTTATCCAGGTCAGGTAGAGACTTGCATTACTGCCTCTCCATGCCCCCCCACTTTCTAAATATTACACATCTCCATCGTGTCTACAATGTCTCACTCAATTAAAGCCGTGTGAAATTAACCTTTGTCGAAGAACGATAACGTTCGATATGAGAAATAAGCCAGAGCTCTCCGAGATTCCGAAAATCTAACTCTCTCTCTCTCTTTCTCTTATCAGCAGTTCTTCTTAGTAGCTAAATACAAAGTGGTTATAGATCCCAACTAACCGCTTCATAAACAGCAAAAATTAATGACTCATTCTATAAATACTCATTGATCGTTTCATCTCGTTCTCTTCATCTAACATTCTAGATCACTAACCACACCCCTAGAGTGTAACCTAATACTATCTGACGTACGTTACCTAGAGATGTTACCAAATAATATCGATTGCTACAGAAGTACCATTAAGGGGCAAGTATAATCTACTCATCTATGGGTTAAATAGTAGCGAAGGTCTCTCAAGTCTAGAGTCCCTGCCTGTCTAGGAGAAAGAAGTCGGGATCATCGAGTCAATGCAAACGAACCTTTCCTTACCTGCAGAGTATGTGCTTCGCCAGGGCTATATACAGTTTTAAATTTTGAGTTTTCCTTCTCCTAGACCGGTTGCTATCCAAAGCTATGACACTCTGTCCTGTTACTTACCTTGAGCTGGGAGGGAGAAGTGTTGGCTTCATACCTTTCCCAAGTACGTAAATGAATGTAATGAACTCGACTGGAATCCAAACTCGATTCCTCAATCCGAGCCGCAATTTATTATTTCACCGTGCTTCCTAAATCTCTTATGTGCTACCATTCTAGGAAAAAGATTCCTCTAAATTGAAAACTATGAAGAAAACGAGAAAGACCTCAACTCACTGTATTTCATGCATAAGAAAAAGGAAAATATGGAAAGCCATGATCGCATATTTTCAAGAGAATTTTTCTGATTCACTTTCCTCCTGTGGTGTCTCGACTGCATGATCATGAGTGTGCTACTCGACTAGCAACTAGGTCTCTCCGTTTTACTGATTAACTAACTAGATTCAACCGTATGTTCTATTCTAATAGTTTCTTTTCTCACACAGCTTTTGTAGAAGGCTTTCAGCGGAAAACTGATTCTTTGAGTATACCAACAGTTTGCCTTCGACAAAACCATTACAATCCGAATCGTGGTAATCAACTAACCCCAAATTATCAGATCTCTTCAGTAATATAACACATGAGGGAAAAAACAAACAAACAAAATCTCCGGAAAAAAAAGTCTCGTCTCGTTGAGAAAGGATACAGACATGTCTGAAAATACCGATTTTTAAAATCTTTCCCATCATCCTTCCATTTGATCAAAAGGCTTACAATTATACAATAAGTATTATTAGTCGTATAATCAATAATGAATCAAACCAGGAAATAGTAGTATAAAAAGTACTCAATACACGTGTGAAAATAACATGCAGAGCTTTTAACATTAAAAATTAGGAGGTTAGTTGAATACGCGACCTTGGTTTCGAACTCACGGCGTCATCGGACGATTTCTATCAGCTTTATTTAAAAAATGAAACCCACAAAGAAGGCTAGATTATTATTTTTCAAAAATAAATAAACAAATGGACGGCGGTCAAACGCATAACGTTGAGTGTAATAGAAAGGGAGGGAGTATGGAGAAGGAAGAAGAAGAAGGAAAAGAAGAAGAAGGGGGGAGAGAATAAGAGAAAAGAAGAGGAAAGCAAGTGTATCGTAAATATATCCAGAAAAGAAGTAGAAAAGAAAAGCAAATGTAACATAAATGTAAGGAAGGGTGGGGAGGGAAAGCAAACGTATTGTAAATATAATATTGCGGTTTTAAATACACATTTAATCCGACCTCATATTCACTTAATAAAAAGATTTTGATATAAAGACAAGGACTTAAGATTTCGGATTTCTGGTTTAATGTTTTTTTCGGATCTGGAAAAGTCATAATCGCTAATTTCAAATGTTGACATACGTTGCAAATTCGGGTATGACTGCTGTATGTTTTTTTCTTTTTTAAAATTTCACATCGTTGCGTATTCAACTAATCTCCTAATTTTTTCAAATATATATATATATATATATATATATATATATATATATATATATATATATATATATATATATATATATATATAATGAACAACAGACACTTTTAAGTTACCATAACAATAATTTATTTCACCAAAATCCTTTTTAATGGATTTTGGATCATCAGGTAACACTTCCAACAATGAAAAATCTGATTATAAATGATTTATATATATATATATATATATATATATATATATATATATATATATATATATATATATATATATAAAATCATTATCACCCCAAGCAAGGTAGTTCAGTCACTAATTCGCAAGAAGTTACAGGGTGTGGAGAAATTAAGAACAGAAACATGAAGAGAAAGAAAGGAGCAATCAGGAAGACAGTAGATAGCGAATGACATTACATTTAATTTTTTCAGATTAAAATTAGTTAGAAAGCATGGAGCCAGGGAGGAGTTCCACAAGCCAGAAATGCAGGATGAGAAACTGTCAGCTGATAAGTTACGGCTACATGTAGCAAGCTCAACTGTAAATTGATGAAACCTAGCCGCCAGTCTAGTATTGCGGTTAAATTCATACAGTCTCGTTACCATAGTGTAGAGCTCATTAAAAAATTTACCATGAAAGTATTTATTAAAAAGGCACAGAAAGGCAACCTTACGGCGGCGGGCAAGAGACTGAATCCAAGCCTCAAGATCAGACCCAATAATATAGCTGATTCTTCTTTGGATCTTATCGATGAGCTCCAGGAAAATAGCAGAGTCATACCATATATGGCAGCAAGATTCTAAACATGGACGAATAGTAGACTTATAGATATATAAGACAGATTCCGGAGAGAAAAATTGTCTCGCTCGACAGAGTGAACCGACTTTCTTAGCAACTGATCTGGCAATGGATTCAATGTAGTCCTCCCACCTCATGTCAGCTGAGAACGTGAGCCCGGGAAGGCGCAATGAGTGACTTGGAGGATAGCATCGGCCATGCTGATGGAAGGCAGAAGGGGTCTCTCAGATGATTAAAGGAAAGCAGTTTAGTTTTTGAGGCGTTAAAAGTGAAAATCCATTTTTTCCCCCAGTTAACGACAGTCTTCAGGTCATTTTGTACATCAACTGCCATTTTGACCTTGTCTGACTGATCAGCCTTACTATCGAGGCAGGAGTAAATGGTAGTGTTGTCAACGTAGATGCCAAGTTGAGAGCTGATGTCACCGGGAAGGTCATTAATGAAGATTAAAAACAGCGTAGGACCCAGGGTGGAGCCCTGGGGCACACCCACTTTTGTATGAAAGGATGTAAACAAGTGACCATTCAGGATACTTTGATTTCACAATTTAATAGGAACGACTGGATCAGCTCAAAAATGTGCCCGGAGATAACGCAGCTTTTCATCTTGTGGAGGAGACCTGAATGCCATACCCATTCATATCTATATATATATATATATATATATATATATATTATTATTATTATTATTATTATTATTATTATTATTTTATAAGATACTAGAACAAAAATCATCGCCTGAAGAGGTACAAAGTGGTACTGAAACGCGAAAGGTATTGTGTGGCGATTTCAACATGATTTTGTCATAATATCTTACAATAAAATAATGAGAATGTATTGCTACGTTTTTAAATGTAAATGTTACAAATTATGAAATTTTACTTCATCTGCTCTTTTTCTCATTTATATATATATATATATATATATATATATATATATATATATATATATATGCAGATAAAATAAATATATATATCGATGAAAGAAATTTGAGAGTTTACAAACAATAAAAATAATATTATTCGTAATCAGACTCGTGATATTTTGACCAAATGAAAGAAAAAAGGAATATTGTAAAAACGGAATTTCCTTTCTCAAAGTCCTTTTCAACGAAACGAGAAATAAAAAAAGAGTGTGTCTTTTTTTTCTGGGAACATATATATATATATATATATATATATATATATATATATATATATATATATATATATATAAGCTAAAGGAAAAGTTGGGAATAATAAGTCATAAGAGTGATGATTAATTCCTGGGAAGAAGCAGCTGTCAGGAAATAAAATACTGAAAATTCCAACCGATTCTCGAGTTATGTGACGTGTATTTGAAGAGTTACAAGGAGATGTAACCGGAAGTAGAGTGTCGCTTCTTTTAAACACCAACCACCTTCATCTGTCTGCTTAAGAGAAGGCAATTTTGTCTTCTGCCATCTTCTATTCCACTTCAGTTCACAAATCTCAACGTTTATTTTTAAAAATTCAATTTAATTTTCTTTTTTTGTTTTCTTTTATTTCCTTCTCCGTTATTCACCCATTCCTTGATATTAAAAAAACACACATTTTAAAAGTGAGAAATTTTAAAATAAGAAGAAGACTTTTTTTTTTTTTATTAGTTCGCTCCAAGGCAAGGCGATAATGTCACTAAGACACATGCGGAGATACTGAGAATGAAAGAAAATAAGATGACTTTAGACGGAACCGGAAATTCAAAGTATAAACAAAGGATAAACCTCTGAACATATTCAAAAGACTGGTAGTGTTAACCGGACTTTAGAAGAACCTATCTACTCCTGTTTGGAAAATAAAATAAAAATAATATTGTATTTTTGGCGGATGATGATCTCTGAAAGTAAACATTTTCGGGGAAAGTGAGAATTAAATACACAATTACTGAAAAATATACAATAATTCGGTCTTCCCAAATAACGTAATCAAAGGATTTTTTCATCATCAGTAACATCAGGTGGTTAACATAACGTACAAATGATACATCATGGAATCAACTCTGACAAAATAACTATAAATCATTATGTCAATAGTGATCAGCGCTACAGATTTGACTAGAAGTGCATATATAAATATGGCCACTATAGCATTCATGGAAAATATTCGTGCGCAGTTATTCTTTTTTTGTATTCTTCGAGGTTTCGACACGTTTGCGCATCAGTCGAATGTGGGCAAACAATCTGAAATAAGAACTTGTCCCTGATTCGATTTCTCTTAGGATATGCATTTTTACGTTTGAATAAATCGTTAGTCTATTAACCACAGAACACCGACCAGTATTGTGTTTTCTATTGTTCCAAGTACACCAAAATATCACTGCCTGTTACACTAACCAAATGTGATATTGCGTTTGGCGTGTAATCACTAAATAATTTGCATTATTAGTTTTGTAGAAATACAGAAAACACTGTAGAAATCCAGTTTTGAGTGGTTAGTATCCATTGTTTATTTATCATAACTTTGAAAAACGATACCGAACAAGATAGATCTGTATATTATCCCCTTTTTTGTTCTGGCAAAACAACAACAGAAGCGAAAATGATTGATATAACTCATTTGGAATTAGTACGTCACATGAAAGCTTGGCAAGGTTCAAGAAAGGTGATTTTGGTGACAACATTTATTTTTGGAATTGATAACTTGCATGATCCCCGGGGGATTATTACACTCAGCTCTAACATAATTTGAAAAAACAGCCGCCATACTTTCGCATGATATTGGAAAGCATCAAAATGCGTGCGTTGCACGTGAATTTCCAGAGCAAAGCATTGTGCACCATCTCTCCTCTTGCATTTCACATCTTGAAAATGTACCCCCTATGAATCTTCAAAGAAGCACTGGAGTGCACCTCACAATTTTCATTTCACGTCTTTAATGGCGGGTAAACGGTCTCTGCAAGCGACTTTTACACTTTTTCTCCATTTTCGTTTTCCAGCGTCTCTCTCAACTGTTGAAAGTTTAAAAAATAACACAGAGTTGTCCACTTCTTAGAAAGCATTTCCTTCAAAATCATTCTTTTTGTTTGTTGCTTTTTTTTTTTTTTTTCAAAATGAATAGAGGAATGCACACATTATCTGCTGGAAAAAAGAACGTGATGAAAATAATAATAAAAAAAAATACAATGGTCTGGGAAATAGTTGCGTTTTCCTCAATGAAAGTCCAAGCCCAACAAACAGTAAAATACCGTTTTCCGAAGAAGTTCTGATACACCATTTTATACTTGCAGTATTTTCAAAATGAAATCTCCTACCTTTACTCAGTGTTTCGCTATTTTAGACTTTCTAGGCTAGATAAATAGCGAGTAAATCGAATATCCGCGCGGAAAGTGAAATCGCCGAACCGAATTTTAACTCCGCCCTCGTCTGTTGCGTACACTTTCGCGCTAATGTCCTAGAAAAACTCATGTACTCTTTTGTTCCTCATCTTCCAGCTGGAAGATAGGGAACAAAAGCTGGGAGCATAAAATAAGGAAAACTCTGAATTTTAAATCAGGTAGGAAACAATGACGACTCACTCTACTAATTTTATGAATATTTAATGAAAAATCAGAAATAATGTCCTGAAGAGAGATGGAATTTAAGAAAGAGGCGATAAAATATAATTAGAGTCTTAATAGAAAAATTAATCATGAATTGAAAATGTCATCAAGTGTAGAAGTCACTGTTCCATTGGACGTGTGTCATACTTTTCCATATCCACCTCACTTCGAAAATAAAGTTGCATTCTTTTCTCGCCTCAGGTGATCGATAGTTGTTTCGAGTCCATTGATAAAAGAACTTCAACACAGTGAATGTTAAGTGGATAATAATCACGCCGACGTCTACATTTTCTAACTATCCAGTGGAATCACATTCCCTCAGTGGGGAGCCGTTCTAGACACGAAAGTCAACACGTCTACATTGCCTGACGAGCAAGAACCAACTCCGTGAAAAAAAACTTAATTATCGTTCAGCCAAACAAAATCGACTTTGTTGCTTTTGTCTTCAATCTGACCTCGAAGGTCAAACTCAGGATGCCCCCTAGCTGAGATACCATTTCCCTTAAAAATAATAATCTGCTACACTATTTATTTTTAATAATACCTGCTCAGAAAATAATCAGGCTTCCTTACCATTACAGGGTTACCGATTTTCTGACTTAGAATCTCGAACAAATGTTTTAGGAACATGATGTCACGTGTGTTAAAAATTATATAACTTAATGCATTTATTGTTATTTTATATTTAATCCAAAATTTGAATGGTGATAAACAACGAAGCAAAGAATGTATTAATCTGAATTGTTACATATAAGTTTTAAGCAATTAATGGATTTTTTTAATCTAGCATTATTTCTTATTAATAGAAAAAATAACGGCTCGACAAGTAAAATCGGAGAGCCTAGTTCGAATTCTAGTAGGGTTTGTTACATTCACTTACTTGAAAATACCCTTGGAAAATGAATCCACCCTTTCTCTCCCCAGTTATGCATTGAATAAATGAACAAACTGTATTCTATAGCCTTCGCTGGCAACCAGTCTACCGCAAAAAGAAACAGTAGCCTACTGCGGGAAAATCTACCTAGTCAGTCATGAATTGATTGATCGATTCGTTTAGCACGTTATTAATATTATTTTATTATTTATTATATTTTTAGATTGTAAGAATTTTTTCTGGGAGATAATGATTTAACGATACAATTCTTACTAATTAGCCCATAGCCGGGGGAAGGAGAGATGGATTCATACTTTTCCCAAGAGTATTTGCGCATAAGTGAATAAATATAACGAAGCCAACTGGAACTGGAACTCAGCTCTCCGATTAAATACTCCGAGCCATTATCCATTACACCACCTGCACATCCAAGCTTACAGCACCTGGTTATCTCAAGCGATCACCCTTCAGGCAAGGTTCGACATTGCTTGACTTCGGTGATGCTACGGGATCTGGTGCTTCAGTGTGATGTCACCGTAAGCCCGATTCATGATGGAAAGGGACGCGTATCCTGTATATCACTTAACTGACTGAATATAAATGTTATATATCTATATATGAATATATCTTATGGTATATATCTTATTTTATATATCTTATATTTATATAGTTATATAGTTTTATTTATATAGTTATATTTATACTTACATACTTATATGTATATATATATATATACTTTTATATACTTTATTTTTATATTTATTTGATTTTTATATACATTTATATACTATATATATATATATATATATATACTTACATTTCTATATTATATTACATGTATATTGTTATATATTTTACATCTTATGTTATATATCTTATATTTATATAGTTATATAGTTTTATTTATATAGTTATATTTATACTTAGATACTTATATATATATATATATACTTTTTATATACTTTTATTTTTTATATTTATTTGATTTTTTATATACATTTATATACTATATATATATATATATATATATATATATATATACATTTCTATATTATATTACATGTATATAGTTATGTATTTTACATCTTATGTTATATATCTATATATATGAATATGAATGTTATATATCTAGTGGGTAGAGATGTTTGAGTTGTTTTTAAAACAATGAAATAAGAATATACCGGCCTAGAGATGGAAAGTCTCATTAAGGAAAATGTGCCTCGTGAGAGGAGTCGAACTCGTATTCACTTTGGAACAGGAAGTCTTACTAAAGTAAATAAAGTTTCCCGTCGGGAGATATAATGAACGTCTTCACATCGCTCGTCGTCGTGTGGGTCAACAAAGAGCGCTCCTACCCCCGATCAGTAGGAAGTCAGGCTGGGATCGATCATAAGAAACTGAGAAGAATCTAAGAAACTAGTTTATGGCGTTCGTATTCGCTGGATTCTTTTTGTATTTCTTCATGTATAAAAAGATCAATGGAATGCTTGTTTTTTTTTGTTGTTGTTGTTTTTTAATAATCTGTCCCAATTAAAACAACGTGGCAGGTGTGGCAAAGTGATCTGATTTACATGTGTCTACAGCAAGCAGATAAGTCAAAGTTTATATTGACTTGCAAAGAGATTCGAAAAAAGACGTTCTAATTGGTTCCAAGTGGACTGACCAGTTTTTGAGTTGGATATAATTTATCTTTCTTTAAAACGAAAAGGTAACATTAAATATCAGGGTGCTGTCCCCATCGTTTGCTCTTGCGTGTCATTCTTCTCTCTTCTGTCCGATGAACAACAAGATTGATTACGATCTTGAGTCACTTCCAAACAAATAATACTTCCCTAAAGATTACGTAACGTGTTTCATTCGGCTTAGATATAAACTTTCCTAGGCATTCCAACAGACGAAATGCTGAAAGTGTGGCAACACTCTACCACTATTTCCATGGTAAATGTTCAGATGAGCTCTATTCTATTCTATGAGTTCAGGCCTTTTTATTTAGCCCGTCCTGGGTATGACAGTAAACTACATCCGCGTTTTGGGTAAGACGTTAATCTGCGTCCAACAGCAAGGCCTCTGATCAGGAGGTTTTGAGGAGCGTGGAACCACCTCTTAATTGCTGGTGTTCCCAGGTTCCCCCTGGCAGCAGCTGTTAGGGTTCTGGCTATGGGCAAATAGTTAACCCCCAAACTGGCGATGAAAACACAATGAAAATGTAAAAATAGGTTTAATACCAGAAATACTTTTTTAAAAAAATTATTACCAGCTATACATTATTTTTGTAGGAAAAAGAATATTACCAGCAATAAAAATTGTCGGCATTAAATAACCCATTGTGTTTGATATACCATAAAACAAACTAAACCAAACCAAACCAAACTTTTCATCTAGTACACGTCGTATTAAGTTCACGGTGTGGAATCCTCCATATCTCCTGCATGTCTATTTCGTAAAGAAGCAATTCAAATCAGAATTTTTCCATCTGTCAAATTGTGGAATAGACACTTGCGTGAGTGCTTACCTGAAGAGTTTAATATTGACCTATCCACGTCTCCATAATCTCCACTTTCTACCATCTTCTCTTCCAATGATATCTCACACCTTATTCACCATTAACACTTCAAATGAAACCCTCTACCTTGTATATTTTTAGAATTTTGAAGAACTAGTAAAAACAAATATTGAAGACTAACTGAAAGGCGAAGAAAAGTCCACTTTTTGAGATATTTTTCCTCAAATTTCTTTTTTCTAGAAAAATTTAATGTCGCGTATTTTGTTTTTTTTTTTTTTATGCTGCCTATGAATTCGCCTGCTAACTGGAACAATTTCTCTCTAATAATAATTCAAAACAATACATACTTTGGCTATACTACCTCTACACTATCACGCCGATAAAACAATTTTTTTATGTCTAACGTATGGAGTTGAGTTCAGACCATGCTTTCGCCATAGGATGAACTGGATCAATTTTCAGTCGACGACTTTTCTTTTCATGAATTATCTATGAATTTTCTAAATTAGAATTCAAATTTCACATAGTTTGTTAATGGAATATGATAAAAGAAGGGAGACAACTCTGGTTCATTTAATTTGGGTTTCTTTTTTTTTATTTTATCCGCTTTTGCGTCCATTTTTTTTTTTTCTTGCGTCTATATGATCAATCTCTTTACATTTCCTAACAGCTGCTTGCTTTGCTATAACTAACCGTGACGTGGCATTAGGTAGAACCGGTCCAGCGTCGCTGTATAATGCTTATATTTTATGCTTGTTTGTTTGAGATGAACCAATAAATAAGGTTAATGCCTGGAAGTAACGAATGCTGAAAAAAAATAAGGGAAAACTTTTTTAAAAACTGAATGATAAAAGTGTAATAAACAAAGAGCTAAAAGAATTATTTTACCTACATTCCATATCGAGAAACATAAAAAAAACGCACGGATATTTTGTGCTGCGTCATATCCCATTATCAAAGTGTGGCGAATAAATACCAAACCAGAGTGTATTATCTATTCTATTCTAAGTTATGAAGGTACCTGTTCGCGAGGACACCAACCCTGCGGTCGCATATCTTTCATTGCACCAAACAGTGAAAGTTAATGGATACCGGCGTTAAAGTAACAGTAACAGAGTAATTTTTGTCCATAGTCTCTATTTAATGGTAATATTCACCCAATACATAGCCGAAAAGTCACTCAAAGCAGTGGGTGCTGTATGAGCGTAAGTGATGAGAAATTCATAGGATTATGCAGGAATGATAACGGTTAATCTTAGACTTGACGAGGTTAAGATTATAGTTATTGAGAAAACAGCCTACCCCGTGGCTGTTCTGTAAAGCAGCAGTTCATGCGAAGCTGTCCGAATGGAACTTCCTCCTTACTAATGGAATACGAACGAATGGGTACAATCCACACATGGCGGGACCCAGTAGGATGGTACGAAGGAATGTAGCTAGCCAGACCACAGGCCGTGAAGTAGAGCAGCGACATCCTGGCAACGTTTTGTCTGTGAGAAAAGGGGTTGTAGGGTGGAAAATAACTCATCACCGATAAGGCCGCGTAGACGCTTTTGAACTCGACAAACAACTAAGGAACAGGCAGTTCCAATCCAGATATGGCAGCAATACTCCATTTTTGGTCTGGTCTGGTTCTTGATTTTCTGGTTGGTTGACTTTTTTTAGCGGTATATCAATGGGTTATTTAAAGCTGAACTCTAAATATTTTGAACAATTTAATTGCTTCAACTAAATATTTTTTGGATACCATCAACTAGAGATAAAATGTATTGTTGGTCATTTTACTATAAATAGGTATTGTTGGTTGGTCAATTTTGTTTAGAGGCATATCAACACCTCTATGGGTTATTTCATCCAGAAATCTGCATATATTTTTTTAATTTTATGTTTTCAACTACAGATAATTTGTACATAATTTTATACTTTCGGTGTAAAATTGCGTGTTGCTAAAATACTTCCCAGATATTAAAATTTCTATTTTTTTCCATCCACGGTCTTTTCAACAGTAGTAGAGGTTTATCTCTTGTTTCTTGTTTAGGATCGGGTTTCCGGTTCCTATTAAAGTCTACTTCAGCTTTATACCCCGAACTCTTGTTCTTAATATATGTCTACACACTAACCCTCTAACATGAGTGGCTCTTGAGTCTTGTATTGGGTTAAAATTAGTACTAAAAACAAAACAAAAGATCATTTGCTCTTCCAATGCCCCTTTGGGTTTCGGTGTCACTATTTCCGTCCTCTGTTAAAACACTACTCAGATACGTAAATTTTTCTTCTTTGATTTTAAGATCTTCAATTTATAGTTAGAATCTTAGCCTGTTCCTCTTGCTAACTGCTATATATTCTGTCTTATAACTAATGTTTAGTACTTACTTCAATTATATGGCTTCAACTACAGATAGAAACGTATTGCTGGTCATTTTTTAAAAATATATATTGTTGATCATTTTAGTATAAACAGCTATTGTTGTTTGGTTGATTTTGTTTAGAGGCATATCAACACCTCTATGGGTCATTTAACGCCGAAATGTACATATTTTGTGCGTAATTTTATGCTTTCAACTACAGATAATTTGTACATAATTAGGTACTTTCACAGCAAGTGGTATGTTTATATATATATATATATATATATATATATATATATATATATATAGTTTATAGATCATAAAATGTATTTTTGTTAATTTTATTATAAAAATGTATTTTTATATCTTTTTAGTTTTGCATTAATTCATATTGCTGTAAAATTATATTGTTGCTCAGTTTATTATTTACATATACTGTTGATTTTTCTTTGTGTGTTCACTATTTGCCCATAGCTAGGACCCTAACAGGTGCTACCACTCCGAGTCAGGATAGACCAGGAAACCTCAGCAGTTAAAAGGTGGTTCCACTCTCCTCAAAATCTCTGATCAGAGGACTTGCTGCCGGATGTGGTTTATCGTCATACCAAGGATGTTCTGGCTCTTATAAAGATTGAGTATCACAGGAGGCGTCAGATATTTACTGGAGCGGTACAAAAAAAAAAAAAACTTTTCCCAGCATCTTTAGCAGTAGATATTTGAGATCTGGGGAAGGCCTGAGTCCCAACAGATGTTCAAAGCAATTAGCTTCCTTGAGAGAACAGCCATCCATCATGACTGATGAAAGTTCATTGTCTGTTCATTTAGTATTGGCCGTATTGGATTTTACAAGCTAGTCCTTCCCCTATTAAAGCATCTGGGTTAAGTCAGAGAAGAAATGTGTCGTTAGGTTGTGGTCTATCTATATATACCGGGTGTAACAGCAAAATTGTCCAAATTGTGTTACAGCATAAATGTCCATCCGACCAAATCTTTAATATCTAAAAAAAAAACACAAAACTAATCGTGTTTTTACCAGGTTTTCAGATAAGACGTTTTAACCATCTTGATACCAGTTGTCGTAAAAATCCCTGTTATTCAGCTAAAACGAGAACTGGTTAAAATTATTTAGTGTCAGTCCCACTATGTCTTCCCAACTGAGAAATGGCGAGAGGAAAAAGATCATTCAGGCCTTCAGTAATGGTACCAACATTCATACTCTGGCTTCTATCATCAAAGTCCATTCAAGAACCATCAAGACAACGGTGAATATGATTTTAAAAAGAGGGAACAGTAGAGATGACAACTGGATCAGGAGGTCACAACAGGAAGAGATCATCATTTCAACTTACAGCTAAAGAGATCAATTAGAAAAACCCGACTCAATTCATAAGATGTTTGGTAGGTGAGAGAAGAGTTTCAGCTATGACAGTCTAAAAAGCGGAGAAAAAAAGACTTGAAAATGAAATCGTACGTGAGACCTCAGAGGCACTTTATTCCTCCAGGACATAAAGTTAAAAGGTTAAGACGGGGAAGTTCCTCATCTTGAACAAGTTGGAAGATGATCCTGGAATATATATATATATATATATATATATATATATATATATATATATATATATATATATATATATATATATATATATATATATATATATATATATATATATATATATGAACTTTATTTCAACTCTTCATGAGTATCCGATCGTTAGCGATGATTAATTAATGATGAACATGTCATTTTCGTTTATTATCGATTTCATCATGATTCTTCTGTTAAGCCTGGAGAGTAATTATACATTCTTATCGCTCATTGTAGAGTCCAGTAGTCTTATAAATCATCAGAGAATTCTAATAAGATAGCTTTAATTATTTCTAAGATACAACGGTTCAAAGCTTAATCTAAAAATTGGACAATTTTTCTGATACACCATCTGGACAATTTTACTGTTACACTCGGTCTATGCGTTAGACCAGTCCCCATTACATCGATTTTTTGCCACATCCCGCTGCCGTGGAATGTGGAGTAAATGTCGGATGAAAGTGTAGTATAGGTTCTCATCCTCATAGTGCTATGCGGAACCTGAGGTATACCAGCTCCACAGGCAGCATTTTTCTCATTGCAGCGAGTTTCTTTACCTCCAGTGGTACATTGGCCGTGAGGTCTGGACAATTTTTCCTTGTATGGGTATGCTCTATTTGATTCGTGTAAGATAATACTATTGTTGCTCGTATGTGTGGCTCACACTTCAAACGTTAATTGCTAGAATCATTTCAAAGCAAGATTTGATTTGACTGTTTAACGTCAAATCAACTCCGCATTACTCATTTAATGCCGAAATTCAAAGTGATAAAAACATGATATATGTTATTCTGCTTTCACATTTGAATAGATGGTAGATGATACTCAGCTTTTCTGTATGTTAGTGTAAACACAGTAGTGTTCAGAAGTATGGAAGATGGTGCAACAAATATCCATATGGGGGGGGGGCATCAAATCAAAGAGTGAAATAAAAATTTAGCTTATATTTAATTTGAATAAAGTGTTTATTTCATGTTCCATCTGTATTTACATATTTAAAATGTTTTCCTTTCTCACATTTCTCAGTACTAGGCATTATAGGTCCGCCTACTTGAGTCTTAGTGGCAGACAATAAAGGAGTTATCCCCGAGGATTACCAAACCTCTGCACGTCACTATGTGGACATAATAACTAGAGGCGGTGATATGGGTGTTTTATATTGTAGTTTTATGTTTTGGAATACAGTTTCATGTTTTTGTTGTATTTTTTGTGTTTTTTTAAAAAGAAATTGTAGGATATTATATGCATTAATATCATGAAAGAGTTCTTACCTTTTGGCTGTTTGGTTGGTTTTGCTTAGCGGCATATCAACTTTTATGGGTTATTTAATGCCGAAATTTAAATATTTTGAACAGTTTTATGTATTCAACTAAATATATTTTGAACGCTTCAACTACCGATAAAATAGTAGCTTACTATTAATGGTCCGATAAATAAAAATATTTTCACGAAATAAAATCAGGAATATGTTCTTTCTGTTTTGAATCGTGAACAATGTATATTCCGCATGAAACGTAGATTCATACCACCTAATTTTCTACTGGTGCGCGAATTACGTACCAAGCTCTCTTATAGATGCATCAGCATATTTGTCTATGGCTTTCTATGCATCTCAGCGTGATTTGGTGTCAATTAAATGCATCTCTTTGAAGTATTGAAGTAGCTTATCCGAATTCTAAAATTGGTACTGCCGAGAGTCACATCTCCTGGTGAGAGAATTCGATATTTGATAAAGCATAGAATCATCAGTATTGATAATTCATCTTATAGTCTTATAAAGCGTCTTCTTGCATGCTGTACATGATCGTTTTTCCCAATGAGCCGTGGAGTGTTGGGATATCTCTTCCAAATTATAATTCGTACATGTTTATGAAAATATTAATTGAATATATGTAGCAATGTTAATATTTGTTTTGATTTGCGTGTTTAACGACATATCAACTGTTTATGAGTCATTTAATGTCGAAATTTAATTTTCTTGGGAGCTTGGAAGTAATAAAAACATATGTTATTTTGCTTTCAGAATTGAATACGTGGGAGATGATACTCAGCTTTTGTGCATATACATGCTTGTGTGGACATCATTACTAGAGGCGGTGATAGGTGTGTTATGTTGTAGTTTTTTTTTTAAATTATATATTAGAATACAAAAATTATAGGATATTATATGGATTAATGTCATGAAAGTGTTCTTTCATCTTGGTTGTTTGCTTGATTTTGTTTAGCGGCATATCAACCTTTATAGGTTATTTACTGTCGAAATCTAAATATTTTAAACAGTTTTATAGCTTCAACTAAATATATTTTGAATGCAGTTTTATGCCTTCAACTACATATAAAAAGTATTCTTATTCTAATTTTAATATAAATATGTATCGTTGGTAATTTTACAATAAATATGTTCTGTTGGTAAAGTTTTATATAAAAGTGAATTGCTGGTATTTTTACTATAAACATGTATTTTTCTATTTTCATAGTGTTTTGTTTTCGTTTTCAGATTCGCTATTTGCCCATAGCTGGGATCCTAACAGGTGCTACCACCCGAGAAAAGACACAAATATGCCATGCATTTATCAATGTGTTTATTATTCACAACCGTTTCTTTTCTCTTCCAAAGGCTCAATATAGCTTTACATTCCAAAACCATCGTCTAAATATTAAATTTCTTTTCAGTTTTCAATAAGAATAGTTTAATACATGTCACTTTGCTAACGGCAAAATAATCAAATTTCAAATCAAAATTGTTTGTGTGGACATAATTACGAGAGGCAGTAACGTGTATTCTATGTTTCAGTTTTATTGAAATTATATTTTTTAATACAGTTTTATATGGACATTAATCAGGACATAAGGGATAGTGCCTCGAAGCAGTTTTTCTCCCTTTGTTAAAATTCTCTCCCTATTCCACCTTCCATTCAAGCAAGCTCGTCAGGTAAGTAGTTCACTACATTCCCTTATCTTTCTTGATTTCAATATGTCCTGGAAGCGTTAGGTTTTCCAAGCCTCTCTCTTCATTATGTCTCCAAGGAATGTCAGCTGTCTTTTTTTTTCTGATTTTGTGCATAAGTTCTCTTTCTGCTGCCATTTTCTTTACGATTTCCTTGTTGCTTACTCGCTCTGTCCATGAAATTCTCAGTAGCTGGTCTTCTACATAAGCTCCAAGGCTACGGTATAACAGGACGATTGTCTGATTTGGTTCATGGAATATTCGCCCCAAACATTGTTGCCGCAGGAAAACTCGCCTAAAGAATTTTTGCCCTAGAAAACTTTGTCGTAAGACAATTTCGCCGTGTTTTTTTTTAATATACTAAGTACCTTGTTATCAAGTATATCTGGCTCACACTATTGTTACTTCAATTTAAACATTTGAATAAGCGAAGTTATAGAATGAAAATCCTATATCATTCATTCTCGTCAGTGAGGAGAGCAAAAATTTCAACTTGACGCCAGAACCCACGTCAAGCAATTTCATATTTCAGAAGCAGTACAAATATAGAAAATATATATTGATATCCAAGCCAGACTTCAGCGGAAAATGCTTCATTACAGTCCAGCGCAAAAAAAACTATTATTTACGAACTTGGAATTTGCATATATTTTAAATTATTTCTTTGTTAATTTGATATATTTTTAGCCTTTTTTTTTTTTAAATAAATGTTTAATTTCTTTTCTGATGTTTGACTCTGTAAAAAAGACATCCATATATACTTGATAACAAGGTACTACGCATATCAAATTGAACATTACTTCAAAAGGGACGTTAAAGATAAGAGCCTCGAAAAAATTGCAGCAAAATTGTTTTAAGGTAAAAATCCTATACGGCGAAGTTTCTTACGGCGAAAATTTCTCAGGCGAGTTTTTCTACGAGAAATATGTTTACGGCGAATTTTCCGGATACGACTTGATTTATTCCAATCGTTCCTACCAAAACGTGAAATGAAGTTTCGTTTTGCACGGGCTCGATTCCAGATCCTTTCACACGGATGCAGGTGTCCCCCAATGCTCTGTCCTGGGTCCTACACTGTTTCTAATCTTCATCAATGTTCATCCTGATATCATCAGTTCCCACTTAGGCATTTATGCTGATGACACTACTATTTACCCCTGTCTCAATAGCAAATCCACCAGAGCTGATAAAGTTCACCTGGCCGTGACTCTTGAAAAGAACCTCCGATCAGTTGAACAGGAAACGGCTTGTAAATCTTAATGCATCGAAAATTAAAATGCTCTTATTTAAACCCCATAGAGAAACTTTCCTGTCTGCCATCAACATGGCCGATATTAGACTCCTGGAGAGGAACACGCTGCGCTTTCTTGGCCACACGTATTCAACTGACTTGAAATGGAACGACTACATTGAGTCAATAGATGCATCTTTTATAAGGAAGAGTGTTACGGAGAGTGAAAGAATATGAGAAAAAGAAAACATTATTAAGAAACAATAATTAAGAGGACAGAAAATAAACGATTAACATTGCATTTAATTTTTTGAAGATCAATGTTAACTTGAAAGCAAGAGGCATTAAGAGATTTTCATAAGTGCGAGAACAAAAAAATGTATAGAACTTAACTTACTAGTGAGGGGGGGTAGCTATACACCTAGCAAGATAGCAAATGAAACCTTTCAAAAAGTAGATGAACTCTACTGTAGGGTCAACGGCCTGCTAGCGCACACATTTCCTGATCCACTGTTTTGTATGCGCCTTTGACTGAGCAAAGTTTTGCTGTATCTACGAGAAGGTAGACTCAAACCAGTATATGGTGTCTGACATGTTGTTTCAATCATTAACTTTCTGTACCAGTGGGGTTCAACTGTTCAGTCCAAGGGCTGCTGACGTTCAGCATATCTCTTTAATCTCTTGATCTCTTTATTTCCTTAATCTATTTTTTAAATTCTTTTTAATTTCGATATGGCCAAATTTGAAGCTGATCTTAATAATGACTTACATTCTGTTGTTAACCGGGGCAATTAATGGCTTGTTAATATAAACGCCTTCAAAACTGCTTTCTGTGAATAATCTTCGTGTTTTCCATCGGCAGGGTTAATGTTAAATTCTAGGAGAGTGACTTGTTGCGCCATCTTGGGCTAACATTTTCCGCTGATATGTCGTGAAAACTTTCTCTATTTCAGTTTCCTTAGTAAGAGACGGCATTCCTTCCCCAACTTGTGGTAAACGTTATGTATTCAAGTTTAAACTGAGAATTCTTTTTAGGAGTCATTAGCGAGAACCATTATGGCAAGCTCAAATGTTCTAAAATCAAAATTCAAGCTAAAGATGAGGAAATGGCGGTGTCATCGTTTATAACAACGGGATACCCGATTTGATATGATAGTCACGTAGCGACCGACAATGGTTCGCCAACCAGCACTGGTAATCATACCGCACTTTAATTAGGAATTTTCTTCAGAATCTTATGTTCGCAATCCTCTATCCTGTTCCGTCAACGAAGTATGGAGCCACAACTCCAACACGCTAGACGTTGCTACTCTAGTTCCCGTAGAAAGTTGGCTAACCCTATGCCTAACCTGTTCTGAATTCAGAGTTGCCCATCACCTAGACTTGGTGGTCAAGCAAGGCTAAAGAGCCAATTCTACACTACAATTTAACCCATAGCTAAGATTAGCAGGAATGGATTCATACCTTCCTCAAAGGCATTTGAGCAAAAATGAATAGACTCGCCAATTTTCCGTTCGAAGCCGATAACCATTACATCCCTGCACATTCTATGTTCTGCATTAAGTATATGAAATCAATACGAAATCAAGTTTATTTTTCTCGTTATAAATCATTCTTATCAGCGAATCGAGGTCTCTCATGTTTGAGTCGATACCCGCTCGTACGCTGTTGGTTAAAGAGACAGATAAAAAAATAAGCAAATTCCATCTCCACTCTCTCTATCCATTAGAATAAAAATTAACGTTTTCAGTGCTAAAACTGAATTAGTCTAATATAACTTCATAAAATTATTCTTAGAGTTGTTTACTATATTACAAAAGGTATTCAAATTTGTAATATCTTTAAGTGGTACAAGATATTTCGTGTTATATTTTTTTTATGTTGTACTCCGTATATATTCTGAATATTCATGATATTCTCAACTTTTAGATTCGCTACATTGAATTGTTGTCAGTACTTTAAGCGCAAATCCCGTCGGTAATGGCGTAAAATCTCGTATTCTACACATGGCCAACAATACACTATATTCAACTCACAATCAACTGTTATTATGTGATAGATGTTACAACATAGTAAATTTGCAATTCAGTGGTTGCAAATATCTAAATATACTAAGTATATTTAATATGCATCGACTTCTTCTGGTAATAATAAAAAAGAATCCCAGCTGTAAAATGTCGTTACAATATGTGATAAAGAGACAGATAAAAACTTAACAAATGCAGATAGCGTCTGGAGGTTTGTGATCGGGCGTTTTCAATGAAAGAAATATGTATAAATGCGGAAGAATCTCACAAAAGTGTCATTTGTGTTATATCTCACCACCATGTTGAGGTGAGTAAACTACCGGATGAAATTGTAGTATCTGGGATATTCTAACTCTGCGACAACTTTTTATTCGTTGCATTAGAGGGAGGTCGGCTGGATGCTTCTTTCAATTAACCTACTGTTGTTTGAAAACACTACCAAACGTTTTTTCTCTAATCATTCAACAAGTCAAATGTTCGTAATTAATGAAATAGTGAAATTAGTGAAATAGCTTTTGAATACTTCTATCAAGTGACTAGGTTTTCGTGTTGTAGTCATATTTGTGTAGATTACAAGCAATTTTAATTGTTTAGGTGTGAAAAAGTCTCCCATAGAGCGGTTCTTTTTCCATATGACGTATCTCTCTTCAGGTCGTGGCCTGCCTCTAGTTCTTAGTAAGACTTGTCTTTTCACCATAACCAACCCAATCTCTGTTCTGTAATCCATTTAGACACACACGTTAAGTAGGCTACTCGATGTTTCCTTCTGTCTCTCTTGTCTTCAATACGCCTTGTGAGTGTGAAAGTCACTAAGCTCCCTTTCCTCATTATGTATCTTAGAAATTTTAACTGTCTGCTTCTGATTCTAAGTTTTTTTTTTGTTTGAGTGATTTTTCTCTTTTCTTTGAGATTTGGAGGCATACTTTTAAAATCGGTTTAATTATACAATGACAAGTAAGAATATAATTTTAAGAATTTAATTTAGTAAATAATTTGCAATTTTCCATCAATATATCATACTTGTTTTGCCCTTATTATACGATAAACAACAACAAAATATCTAATATTGGTGTTTTAATTTGATTTTTCAAAATGAAACCTTTTGTTTTTACATTGTAATTCACCATATACAAACCAGGAAGGGCACTTGGGATAGTATACAACAAGAACAATTAATACAATTACAATCTATAATATTTTAATGGGATGTTTGAAAAGCCGACCGTAATAATGCTGTGACAATGGCTGACTTTACACCGGAACTTTAATATGAAACAGGAATGGAAGATAAAAAGCAGCAAACAACAGCTTCATTGAAACCTCATCTGACAAACGCATTGAAGCTACATGTATGACATATGTGACTTCCACATTGAAGGCGCATATGACAGCAACATTCAATGCATATAAAACGATCACCAAATTGAAATTACATGCAATGTATTCAAACGATATGTAGATGTTGAAAGGACAACAGCAAAATTATTTGCGTACACAAACGTATTTAATAAAATCTAACATCCAACAGAGAACGGTTTGATTAGAAAACTAGCAAGCTAATTGAAAAGTTCAGGAAATAGGGTTTTATCATATCAAAGTTTACCTTGGAGCTTCATGAGAATTAGCACCAAACATTTTGAGTTTTCACACATTTAATTTTTTCGGCAGTCATCCGACGTGCATACAGCGTAAGGGAATTTGATGATAGTTTTTTGGCGTTTTTTTTTTTTTTGCAAAACACGGTTAAATCAGGAAAGGGTAAAAGAAACAAGATCGTTGCAGATGCGCATGCAACCCGGTATCAACTTCTGGCTTCAGGCTTCAAAGATAAACAAAATCTCCTAATGTAGATTTAAACCAATTAGTTGTTGCAAGTTATGAAAGCAACAAGAAACGAAACGAGCTTGAAAAAAAATAGAGTTAGTTTTCGTAACATATTACATAAGTATCAATATATATATATATATATATATATATATATATATATATATATATATATAATTATTTATTTAAAAATATGATTCCAAAACGCGACATAAGAAGTCTCATGTTTCAAAACAAGAGCCGAAAACTTCAATATAATTATTTAAATTAAATTGAGTTAAAGTAAGCTCTGTTCCATCTTCAAGCGAATTTTTTTGGAATAACGTATATCTGAAATTTACGTGTTTTAAAATTTGAAATCAGACAAAAACACGTAAATTTCTCAGTTAACTCGCGACTATACACGTTAAACGTTGAATAGAGTCTAGCCACAAAAGTACACGAATGACAAATGTAACCTAGTCTACTGTGCCATTTACCGTAAACGTCTTCTTTCCGCGAACCAGTGCCATCTACTGTAAACATTTTCTTTCCACTGCTCTGCGGATCCGAGTCCCAAGAAGATGTTTCCGAAATCACTACAATCTTATATATATATATATATATATATATATATATATATATATATTAAAGACATTTCAGAGAAAATATTCGTCCTTTGACAGGATTCGAACCTGCATCCTATACGGAACCGTCATTTACGCTGACGTGCCTTGACCGCTCGGCTACAAAGGATCGTCCTATGAAAATTTCTCGGACATTCAGGCCGGTAAATGTTATTTAATACTGTTTATTATAAACAGAGCATTTACTTAAATACTTGTATCTATAAAAAGAACGTTAAACATAAAAATGTCTTTAATAAATAAATTGTCGGACTTTGTCCATTTCTTAATATATATATATATATATATATATATATATATATATATATATATATATATATATATATATATATATATATATTTCGTCCCTTTTATTGGACTACGTTTGTTTCCGTAAATAAACCTAGTCCAATGAAACTTTTCCCTCTTTGATATAACTGGGGTAGTATTAATTGGTGTAATGGATTTTTTTATAATATTCCTAAGTGAAGATTCATCTTGCTTGTGCATTTGACTTTTTAGAAAATATTTATGTTATTTTTGTCAGTGTGTTAACTATCGAATACAAAAAAATCAAATTAATTATCTACTACAAAAAATTTACAACAGCTAACCTTATCCACAAAAATAACACACCAGCAAAATCAAAATTATAACAAACGAACATTATCTTTGAGATGAAATGCCCCTTAAGAAACTGTATTCCTAATCAAACCGAATTCATATAAGTATGATATATATTTAAAATTTCACATTATAACCAAAAACGTTTGCGGCTTCTCGTCTCTCTTTATATATATATATATATATATATATATATATATATATATATATATATATATATATATATATATATATATAAACAATTTTGCTGAAAGACCAACGAATGTTCTTTCTTCAGGATTTAAGGAAGTTTTTCTTTTTGTAATCTATATTTTGGAAGACTTTCTCGTTTCCTTTTGTAAATTTGAATATGATTTGTCCAACGTCTGAGCACTTCCGTCTTTTATAAGCCATTATCATTAGCCTTTTTGCTGTGAAGTTGTGGCATTATATATGTATAGCTTTCTGTCGGTTTTGTATGTCAGTTTTTTTTTGTTTTTTTTTTAAATCGAGAATGTAGATGTACTCCGAGGGATGGTAATTACATAAAACAATTTTGGACAACCTCTACTTTGACGTGTCCCCGTTGTTTCCTCAGCGAAACATATAGATCATCTCAATATTGCCTCATATATATATATATATATATATATATATATATATATATATATATATATATATATATATATATCTTCATATCTTCATGATATGAGAGGGCCTGATCATTTTGTTCAAGCATGAAACACACTTTCGCCGCTCGGCCTTGATCTCAGTGTCTATTCGCTCTATCCCTGATATTGAGCACTTTAACCCATGAATGTATCATAACTTAAACTTATATTTTCGTTTTGCTCAGCGACGCACTTCATAGCCGAGACGGTCTGAAGCAAGTTGGTTCTAACGTGTCCTAGTTATGACGATAAACTACATCCGGCAGCAAAGTTTCTGATCGCAAGATTGGAGGTAATGTGGAGCGTGAAATCACCACTTAATTACTGTTGTTCCCAGGTACTCCCGGACAAAGGGTAGTAACACCCGTTAGTGTCCAAGCTATAGGTAAATAGTGACATCCAAACTAAAACAAAAGTCTAGTAAAGTATAAAAATACATTTATTTACAAAATACTATCAATACATTTTTATATAATAAAAAAAAATTAACAATACATATTGATAGGAAAATGATCAATAATATATTTTTAAAGCAAAATAACCAGCAACACGTTTTATCTGTAGTTGAAGGCTACAATTGCGTTCAAAATACTTTTGTCATTAAATATATGGAGATTGATATGCCTTAAACAAAATCAACCAAGAATCATGTCATGACAGTGATAATAAAATTTTTTCAAGGTATTTTCGAAGTTATAAAATTTAAGGAAAAGGAGCCTGCAGCAAAGGGGTTCGCATGCAGCCCTATTAAAATGTGAGCATCGTTTTTCGCCTAAATTTCAAGTGTGTGTGCTTATTACTCAAACTCAGATATTTTTCTTTTTCTTTTCTTCTTCTTCTTCTTCTTCTTCTTCTTCTTCTTCTTCTTCTTCTTCTTATATATATATATATATATATATATATATATATATATAATGTGGAATTTTGAGTAAAACAGTCGTATCTTTAAAAGTTCTTATTGTTTTGCCAACATTTCGCTCTGTTTCCCCCAACAAATCGAAACCTTGATAGCAGAAAAAATAATGTTATATATCCATGTGGTTTTCAAAGTCCATCTAACATACTTTGCTCGAATATTTCATATGTTATATATATATATATATATATATATATATATATATATATATATATATATATATATATATATATATATATATATATATATATATAAATGCATTACACACTACTTCTAGCAAAATCTAAGAAGAAAGCCCTTATCATACTGGTATGAGCAACAATAGTTAATCGCGTTTACACTGGAATCAATAGATAAATACCAATCGTGATAATAATTGCATTTATAGATATACATTTATTGGGGTTTTAGTTGAGTCGATAGGTATACCTTGATCAGGATTATACTTTCTATTGGTTAACATTGGTCGGGTTTAGACTTGAGTCTATAGATAAAAAAAAAACGTCCGAGTTTATACTTGTTTTTGTAGATAAACATTAGTCAAGGTTGTACTTGATTTTGTTCTGTGTATTTGAAATAACACACCCCGTACTACCGCCAGTCACGATGAACGGATATCCCCTTGAGGAGGCACAAGGCCTTGATAGAATATTGAGCCTCAAACTCACACCCGGCTTTAAGTGAAACTCTTATATGTGATACATCGCTAAAGATGCGGAGAAAATGATCGGCTCTTCCTGTACCGCTCTAGTAAGTACCTGACTCCTCGTCCTATCCTCAGCTTTTAAAAGAGCCAGATAAGACCCGGTCCTCACTTTCCAGTCTAGATAGAGTCCAAAAGCGTCTCCGAGTCGTCTGGTATTTTCGAATATAAGACGACCTTTAAATTTTCAAAATCACCCTAAAAAAATTGAAGGTCGCTTATACTTAAATTCTAAATGATATTTGTCGTAGGCTAACATCGGCCTCGATGCCGATAATGTAAATGAAAAGATTAATAATATCAAATTACCTAATAATAAAAGTAATAAAAGCATTTCTACCTCATATATTACAGGCAGTTGCCTATTCAAAGAATAATTCCATATCAATGAAATCAACTTGTATCCATGCAAGCTCAGCATAGAAAATGTAAACATCGTGTTATGACTGCGTTCACAGCCACCTTTATCTTTCACTAAATTTTCAATAATCATCATAATCAGTTAATTACAGCAGTAATAACATTTAGGTTAACATAATATTCATTTCTTATTAAAAATACATTATCGGAGAGTTATTAGCGGTATTTTCTAATTGCCGATGAAGTAAATGGCCATTAGTGCACCAGGCTGTTTGTAACTGTTTAGATATAGTAAAAGAAGATGAAAAAGAATAATCAGTATTTACAAGAGATCACGTGATGAAACGTAGACAAAACAATGGTTTCCCTATAAGGGGACGTGTGTAGGAAAACATGATATAGAATCAGTTTTGTTATTTCATTTATTTTGAATTTCTAAAGATTTTATGTAAATAAAAACATTTCCAATAACATCATCATTATATAATCTCTGTGAAGCCGTCTTATACTACAGGCATGAAAATTTCCTATATTTTTTTTACCTCGTCTTATCTAAAGGTCGCCTAATACGCGGAAATATATGGTATTCATAACCAAGTTATCAATATTAGATCTTTAAACAAAAAAATACGAATCAAAAAGATCCTCGTTTCAATTCGGTCTGGTGGTGGGTAAGAAAATTTCATACAACCGTTATGTAGAAGAATTAGTATTTGAATTTGAGCCACTTCTTATTTAACGATTTACTTAAGAGTAGTCCGATTTCAAAGTCAAGTTCTTTGTTTACAATACTGTAAATCTATAAACAAACTGATTCATTTTTAAAGCTTGTTCATATACTTTCAACATAAAGAAACATAGCAATTACAACACAACAATGTGATCGCAACTTAACTGTTACTTTTTCGCTGTGTCCTGACCTAGAATGTATTTGTTAAATCGACACTTTGTTTAGCATTCTCAAAGCTCTAAAACTAACCAATCCTTTGAAAAGTGAACTCTTGATTTGACAAACTGACAACAAAACCTCTCAGGTTCTCCCGCCATTGCTAGAATCTAGAAATGGAAAACTAAGCGACAAGGTAATTTCTGACTTGCGATAAGCTTGATATGTTTCTTCCCCTCAGGGCGTCTGTATAATAATTCCAAAATCTACAGTAAAAATATGTATTTGAAGTTTTCATATGTTGGCTTAAATTAATGGAGTGGGTGTGAAGAAGTCAGTGTTTTGAACTTACTTCTTTTCCTAAAATTAGTGAATAGAATGAAAGAGGATAGGTGTTAACAATGTAACGACGTTCGGTTAAATGCCGTAACGTTTGAAAGATAAGCGAATTCAAAACATACATGGTTTTTATACACATTCAAAAAGAAAATAACACAGCAACGTAAGCGGGCAGTCCTGGGTATGACGATAAACTACATCCGGTAGCAAGGCCTCTGATTGGGAGATTGTAGCTTTTGAGGAGCGTGGAACCTTTCTGTTGTTCCCAGGTTCACCCTGAACCGGGGTGGTAGCACCTGTTAGGGGCCCAGCTATGGGCAAATACTTAACCCCCCAAACTGGGAACAAAAGTTTATGAAAGTGTAAAAATATATTGTTATAGTAAAAATAAAAGCAATACATTTTTGAAAAAAATATTAATAGATATTCTATTCATACGAACTTATCCTAAAAATCTTGTCGACATTAAATAGCCCATTCAGGTTGATATACCGTAAAATAAAATAAACCAGAAACTGAAAGAGAGAAAAAAAATCAATTCTTCTATGAAGAACTTACCTTCAACTGTGCATGAGAAAATGACTAATCATATTTCTTTTAAGAAACCAGTAATGACTTTAGATTTTCAGTTTGTTACTATTTTAGTTAATAGCAACATTGTCTCGTTTGCTATCCTGGGATAATTTACCCTGTTAAGTAGGTTAAGTTGTTCTGGAGATATTATGGTATGTTCATGCACCACGTTGTTTGGTCCGGGCGAAATTTGTATTGGCCCACTAAATGTATTTATTTTATACTAAAATTGTACGAGTCCAATAAATACTTCTATATGAATAAATAAAATACTCACTACTTTTCAAGCAGAAATAAATTATGAAAAGATAAAATTTGAACAGACCATCCATTTTTACCTGTCATGATGAGCGGTGTTACTCTTGATGAAGTTCCATTCGTTGAACGTTTACTGAGACTAACGTTCCCCCAAAACCTAAATAGGAACTCATGCATACGATCCACAGCTAAAAAAACTGGAAAATATATCGGTTCCTTGAATCATTTCAGAAAGTCAGGTCAATTGTTTGTCTTAATACAATAATTCCTATCAAACCGTGAATTGAAGGTGGTTCTCAACGGATTCTCCTCCAACTCCTATCCCACGAACGCAGATTCATAGATTCCCAAGTAGCCATCTACGCGGACGACACTACAATTTACTCCTGACTTTAACGCCTCAAAAACAAATCTGCTCTCTATTAATCACCACAGAGATACTTCCCTGTCCCCACCCCTATTAGAATGTCTGACGCTCAACTTCTCGAGAGCATCTCTCACGTTGACTACCGACCTGAGATGGAACAAATACATTGAGTCAATTGCTTCGTCCACCGCAAGGAAAGTTAGCTCCCTGTACCGCGCCAGGAAGTTTTTCTCCCCGGAGTCTATCCTTCAAATCTACAAATCAACCATTCACCCTTGCATGGAGTATTCCTGCCATATCCCCTTCTGTTTACCTCAGGGTTCTTGATAAAATCCAGAGACGGATATGCAATGTAATTGGCCCTGATCTGGCTTCTCGTCTGCAGTCGCTCTCTCACAGACGTAACGTCGCCCCTCTCTCTGTCTTTTTTACAAATACTTTCATGGTAATTGCTCCGATGTGCTGCTTTCACTGGTTCCCAGACTTCATGAATTCAAGCGTCTTACGAGGCTGGCATCCCGCTCTCACTCTTTCACTGTTGAAACTGTTAAATGTAGCCGTCTCTTCTACTCCAATAGCATCATATCTCGCACCTCTCACCTGTGGAACTCCCTTCCTTATTCCTGTTTCCCTGAGAGCTATAATCTCCAACTATTCAAATGTAATGTCAATCGACATCTCCAGTTGCCTTGATCTATCCACTATCCTTCTCCTCATAATTTCCTCTATCACTCCTATCTGCTCTCGCTCCAAATCTTCTGTAACCCTTTGCGTACTAGTGGCTTCCCGCCTTGCTTGGGGTGAATCGATTAAAAAAAAAACACCCGATGCCATATATTAGATTTAGTCAGATTCGACCAAAAAAGGAGTATTGCTGTTATATCTGGGCTAGAGATGCACACTATTAACTTTTCAACCTTGATAAAGTTTTTAAAAAAATGTGTAAGTGGCCTTGTGCGTTGTGAATTATTTTTCAAACTACAACTCCTTCCCCACAGACTAAACGTCTCAGGCCTCTTACTAGTCTAACGCTATTTCAACAGTAAATGTCCTGACGAGATACATGCGGTAGTTCTACTAGTTCAGTCATTTACAGCTAAAATCTATTATGTTACGTATACCCGGGTGGAACGTTCCCACTCCCTTCGTATTCCATTGGTAAGGAGGGTATTTCTATAGCTTCATCCCAAGAACAAATTTGTGGAACAAATTTGAGATATTTTTTTAACCCCGTCAAGTATCGGTTCAACCGTTAACTACTATCAAAATAACCATATCTAGTAGCCGTCTGCCTAGAAGGGATTTTCAAGTGTGTCCACGTCATTACCGAATGTGACACAAGGTTCAGGTTTAAAGTGGGTTTAACGACAATACTTTCCCTTTTGGCAATGACCTAAGCCGCCTCACAAAGGAGAGGTAATACCTGCTGGGATGGCCTACGGGGTTTCAGCTTAATGTTACTTTAAAACTTTCCCGGACGAAGCCAGGAAAGTATGATAAGCGTACTTTAGGTGTGGCACAAGGCCGAAAGCGTGAAGCACCGAGCGAATATCGGACTCATTACTCAGTCGTAATGGCCGGACAAGATTGCTAACCGTTACACCACACAGATGATAGTGATTTAGTAAGTGTAGCTAAATACTAAATCACTATCATTTAGTGATTTAGTAAGCATAGCTCAGATGTGACACAAAGTCGAAAGTATGGAGCACACAGTGAGGATCGAATTCACTAAAAAGTTATAATTGATTTAGCTAGACAAGCTTTCTAACCATTATATCATACCAAAGTGTCTCATGTACTTTATAGGTATGTACATGGTGAACAACCGTAAACAAATTACTCATATAAACAATCTTGCCTGATAATCTTTTAATCTCTTTGCTGACACCAAATATAATTGAACATTTTCAGGAAGATTTAATCTTTACTTAAGAGAATGTTAAAGGATTTGTTGCAATAAAACCTTAAAACAAGGTTTCTTTTTTTTTTTTTTTTTTTTTTTCGGGGGCCATTGACGTTAGTTTTCTCAACGCCCAAGAGAAGATAACTCACCGGAAAGTTGTCATAAAATATATCCCAGTGAATTTTATTCTTTCAGATAGCATCAGTAAGAAAGAAAAGAGAAATAAAAGATGCCAGTAGTAATAAATGGATGCCAATGTTGTTCGATTTAAAGTTGGCAGTAAATCTCTCTTTGACTTCAAAGCCGACATAGTTAACAAAATTGTTTTTTAATGCTTTTTTTTTTGTTGTTGTTGTTTTTTTTAAGCGGTATCACCCCATGGAAGACAGTTAAGATACAAAGGGTTACTGGGTGTGGAAGAGGAAAGAGTAATTAGGAGGACATAGCGATGGACATGACATTTAAATTTTTGCAGATTAAAGTTAGCCAGAAAGCATGTAGTCGGATGGAGTTCCACATGCGATATATGCAAAAAAAAAAAAAAAAACGGTTGGCATAGAAACGGTTACATCTAGCCAGCTTAAATGTAAAATGGTGTGATCTCGACGCCATTCTATTACTGGGCTATAAATTTAAAAATTCTAAGTCCTATAGTGAAGAGTTCTTCGGAACAATGACAGCGAAAGTATTTATAGAAAAGACACAGAGGCAACATTGCAACGGTGAGAAATTGACTGAAGACAAGCCACTAGATCACGACCAATAATTCTTCTTTGGATTTTATCAAGAAGCTCTAGATAAATAGCAGGGGCAATAGTAAAGTTTGCATTCAGTTTGACTGTCACAATGAAAATAGTTAAATGAACATGTATTAACTTTGATTTTTCATTTCGCCTGTGTACATTTTATCAGTCATTATAGTTCTTTTTTAAAAATCTTTTTAATGTCCATTCTACAAATTTAGTGGGTCGTAGGTGCGCCTAGGATGTGCGGGTGGTGTAATGGATATCAGCTCAGGATAAAAAAATCTGAGAGCTGAGTTCGAATTCCAGTCGAGTTCGTTGCACAAATACACTTGGGAAAAGTATGAATCCATCTCCAGGGGCTATGTATTGAATAGATGCATATAATGGATTTTATAGCCTAGGTTGGAAACCAGTCTACCATAGAAAAAAATAGCAACCCACTACCGGTTATGAATCGAAAGCCTATGACACTTATCTTACGGAGGGGTGCCTACAACAATCTTCTGAGTTTTAAGATTACCGCCGTTGCCCTCTCAAGAGCAGCCGATGTGATTTTTGAAAGGTACAAGAGATTTTTGAAAGGATCAAGAGAGTGACTACATTCATTTATTAAAAAACACTAAAACATACCCAATATATTTGGTAGACTTCAGAAACTTCAGATTATTTCACACAAACGCAACGTCACAAGCCTTTCGCTACGCTATTGCTATTTCCATGGTGAATGTCAGATGATCTCTATTCTTTAGTTCTACCAGTTCAGACCTTTAGAGGTAGAACATTTACACAGTCTCACGAGTGAAGTCATATTCCCCAATCAGCAGCCTCTTTCTCAGAGATGCAACATTGCAAGCCTTTCGCTACTTTAATGCTATTTCCATGGCAAATGTTCAAATGAACTCCATTGTTTAGTTCTACCAGTTCAGACCTTTACAGCTAGGAGTCAAACCACCCTTATTTCCTTCGTATTCGAAACAAAAAAATGTTCTATACAGACAGTTTTTCCCAAGAAATGCTACCTTGTAGGACGAACTGGCTTCCGTGGGGATACTGACCTGATTACTAAATTCTTAAACTTTTCAATTCAAGGATCAGCCATCCTCTTTCATTCATATCACACACCTCATTTTTCGTAACCATTTAAATATCATCTTTCTATGTTTAGTATCTCTCAAGCCCTGTATTGGTTCGGAGAGCACCAACCTAATTAATCTTTTCATAGATATCCTCCTTCACCTATACATGCACAGATGTGAAGAGATGGGCACTGATTATTAAAGCAATCCATAACACATTGCAAATGAATCTATTAAAAGAAAACAACGATCCTCCTTTACCTACCGAGGCTAATTTACTAATGATGATGAGGGGGCTATGCTGATGATATAGGTATTTGGGATAAAAATGATCTTGAACAGAAAATCAACATCCTTTACCAAGTCTTCCAAGAAAGAGTACATAAGATAAACCTTTCCAAATCGGAAACTGTGATATGGAATTGCAATGAAGACCGTGATGGCACATAGACTGAATTCATCATAAACAAATTAGGATGTAGAATTATTAAATACTAAAAACTTCACATATTTATTATTAGAGATAAGGAAATTGAACATAGAATAGGCTTTTCTAGACGTAGTTTCTCCTAACACCACAAGTTGCTACAGAGCCAAAATATTAATTATCATCTGAGAGTCTCCTTTTTGCCTTCCGTTAGCACTGCTGATGCTAACTTACAAGAGGGGATAATTCTTTGCGCTTTCTCGGGTTAATATTCTCGGATAATATGAAGTGGAAAGACTATATTGAAATTATTGATAGATCAGCTGCTAAGAAAGTTGGTTCACTGTGTCGTACTAGACGATCTTTCTCTCCAGAATCTATCTTATATATCTATAAGTCTGCCATTCGTCCATGCTTAGAATATTGCTGTCACACATGGTCGGATCCGCCAGCTGTATTGTTGTGGATTCCGTGAATGGAATCCTGCACAAATAAATAAACAACGCCAGTATTTGAGATAGAAAAATAAGTGTATCAAACGTAAGAATACAGACTTGAAGTGAAGATTAGTAGTCCAGGAATGCGGGTTAGTAAAAAGTATATGTACAAGTCTCTGTAAGTAAAGCCGTAATTATCTCTTTCTCTCTCTCTCTCTCTCTCTCTCTCTCTCTCTCTGAGAACACACCGTGTCTGTCTCCGTATCTCTCAACCCTGTCTCAACGTATCTCAGTATTTAATATCCCATCCACGAGGAATATATGTGGCACAAGGCCGAGTTTAATGTGGGTTTCTCCGAGCCCGTAGGCTCGGCCAAAAATATACCCTTTGAACCCGCCTAGACGGGTTCAGGCCCTGTCTACCTCCCCAGGCGAAACTTTGCTCTTAGGCAAAGCTTCGTCCGGGTTCCTCTCTGACAAAGCAGAGAGTTCGACAGACGTCGAGACTGTATCTCGACGTAGCTCAACAGCAGGTATTCTCTCTATCAGTAAAAATATACTTTGGACGAGTCCATCTTATGTAAAAAGAGGAGAGCCCCCCAACATGTATATTTATAGATTCTTGATAAAATCAAAAGAAGAATCAGCAATATAATTGGCCATCTTGGCTTCAGTCATTTTTCCAACGCCATAAATTTGCTTCCCTTTGCCCTTTCAGCAAATATTTTCATGGTAATTTTTCGGATGAGCTCTTCGCTATGGTACCTACACTTCATGAATTATATGCAGTACAGAATTGGAAACAAGGTCTCATCAATTTACAGTCGAATTGACGAGATGTCCCTAATTTCTATGCTAACAGTTTCTTTTCTCGAACTTCCCGCTTGTGGAACTCTTTTCCAGCCCTATGTTTTCTAATTATTCATCTTCAAAAATTTAAATGCAATGCTTTTCATTGTCTGCTGCCTTTCTGGTTTCTCAACTATTGTTCGCACTCCTTAGCAATGTTTCTGTTTTGTAATTCTTTCACACCCATGAATGGCTTGTGTCTTAGTGGCTTTACTGCCTTAATTAAAAAAAATTTCTAGTCATATTTTAAATATCCTTGTCAGCTCGAAACTTTAATCAGGTTGGCATGAGTGTAGTCAACTTCGTTCAGAACGGTCGGTACTATCAGCGATGTGCAACAGCTTTTTCATATCAATGGTTAAAAATGGCTTTGAATCAATGAAACCTGCATGCCTTAGCGAGCAGTATATTTATTCGCATCTTGCAGACTGGCATATGCCACGGTAGTATTTCATAGACAGCGCAAACGTGACCCCATTATCACCCCGGCTATGATAACGATTGCAACATATAATAATGTACGTATAGAAACATTATATACATTACGTGTTTAGAAAGCTTCCCTGAAAAAATTAACGGTTTTTAAATATATGAAACATCAGGTAACCCAAAAAATTAGAAAGGAAGCCAAATTACAAAATAGTCGTACATAAATAAGTAAACACATGTAAAGAAAAGTTTGTTAATGTTTGAAAAAGTTACTAACAAGTTCAAGTTACTAACAATTATCTGCAAAGAAAAGAAAAATATTAGAATGTATCATATTCCTACAAAATCTAAATGCCAAAAGTGAGAAGCTGGGAGATAAGGACGTGAGGACTTCTACTGCGTATATATATATATATATATATATATATGTAAATGTATTTTCTTTTAAACATCTTTCATTAAATATGATGGACAAGAAACATTTTATTAATTATTGTTATAATTATTATTATTTTAATTTTTTCCGGCGTTCATACGAGTACTGTTCATATGAACGACTATCCCAGTATATATATATATATATATATATATATATATATATATATATATATATATATATATATATATATATCATGTATGTGGGGCAGTTCAAGTTACATTACATGAATCATTCATACAAATGAATTCATTTAAATCATTAACTTCTATGTCTGTTTTTTGTATGAATGATTCATGTAATATATATATATATATATATGAATGTTTCTTATAATATTTAGATGTGGAATAAATTCGAGAGATTCAAAAACAACAAATAATAATAAAACTAATAATATTTATTGCATACAAAAGACCTATTACTATACAACAAATATTTTTGTTTTATTAACAATATTATTATTATTTTTAACTCTTGAATTATATATATATATATATTATAGTTTTTATTTATATATTTTTAGTTTTATTGTCAATATTATTATTATTGTTTTTATTTTTTTTGCTCTTGAATTATATATATATATATATATATATAATTCAATAGCTAAAAAAGCAATAATAATAATATTGATAATAAAGCTAAATATATTTGTTGTATAATATATATGTACATATACAAATATATATATATTAAGAAATGGACAAAGTCCGACAATTTATTTATTAAAGACATTTTTATGTTTAACGTTCTTTTTTATAGATAAAAGTATTTAAGTAAATGCTCTGTTTATAATAAACAGTATTAAATAACATTTACCGGCCTGAATGTCCAAGTAATTTTCATAGAAAATATTTTTCCTTTGACAGGATTCGAACCTGCATCCTATACGGAACCGTCATTTACGCTGACGTGCCTTACCGACCAGCCACAAAGGAACGTTCGGTAGACAAGGTCGAATTTACTGCTTATAAACTTCAATCTTCCATGAATCTCGTACATTCATAACTGCTCTGGCGTATCAAATGTAAACAAATGACGTCATATATATATATATATATATATATATATATATATATATATATGAAACGTCAATTAAACCTAAAAATTAGAAAGGAAGACAAATTACGAAATCATCGTACATAAATAAACAAACACATATAACGAATAAAATTTTGTTTGTTATTGCTGGAAAAAGATAGCTGAAAGAAAAATGATGAAAATATAAATCGGGATTTAAGCCTAAAATATTCTGAGATTATGAAGCTATTAATTGTAACATATAGTAAAATAATTTATGCTTCCTTTTTGAAAGTACGAACACGTAAACTATTAATTGATAAAAGATGAACGAGAGTAGAAAATGCAAAATTGATAAATATAACTTTAGGTAAGCAAAAATAGAAAGTAAAAATAGGACAAACGGTCTTCAGGATAGTTGTACAAAAACAAATAACTATCAAATACCCTAAAAGCGCGGTAACTGGCGGAAAAAGTTAAAAATAATAAAAAAGAAACAATGCTGACATAATTTCAAATAAATATAATGATCATAATATATAATAAATAAATCAAAATAATAATTGCGAATTATATGTAATTGTTATATTACATTTACGTTTCTCAGTTAAACTTAAAATCCGTTAATTTTTGGATCTTCGAAAAAATGCGTCATCTGTCCTTAAGTTCAGAACGCGAATCGTAGTTTGAGTATAAACAACGAAGAAACAGGGAATATGCCTGTAACTCATCACCATAGCGGCCAGCCATAGAAATATGCAGAAAATATTTGAACATTTTCATTGACTGAAAAGTTAGTCTTGCTGTGCGTTGAAATAAAATATTTTTCTTAAAACTGTTTCTCAGGAAATAAGAGCCCTCAAGTTTTCTAAATGTTATAACTCTTTCTAATATTGATGGGAGTTTCCTTCCAATCATTTTACTTTCGATACCGTAGAAAGTGAACAGTTTGATGATATCGTTATTTTTTGTTCTAGTTAAAGACGTTATTCATTTTCGCTGTTGCTGCTGATGATGATGACGAGGAAAGGGTTCGGGTGAAGTGGTTTTGTTCTTTGATAAAAAGCCCATCGTCTGGGAAATTGTATTTCCAATCTGTAAGGTTTGATAAAGAACCGTCTTTTTAAAGATTTATAGGACTCGTTCGTTTGAAGCCAATTTTAAACATTGATCTGAGAAAAGGGTCGTATACAGATGACATTTTTAGAACATTTCTGAACGAGCTGGACCCTATGCATGACTTCTATATGAGAGCCTAAGTTTGACGAGACTATTTAAGGTAAGGACAATGAATGGTTAATGCTAAATGCGCCTGGTTCACACACATTCCCGTTATTTTTAACAGGTGTAGAGGTTTGTCCTTACTTCCTGTTCCTTCTACATTTTACTTCAACATTGTACTTCTAAGGTCTCCGCCTAAGCTCTGAAATTTATACTCTTATTGACTTTTCGGTTCCTTCTAAAGTCTTTTAATTTTCTTTCACTTCGAGAAACCCGTTGTCTTATAGTGTCATTATAGCCTTACTTGGGGTGAAAATGACTTCTTGCTATTGTATTTTTAGAGAGATCTACTAAACAGTGTAAAAGATCACGCCACCTAGCACAGATCCTTAAAATGACATCAAACGTAATTTAACCCGCATCATATTTTGAAAGCCCTAGTAACGGAACACCACGCCATTACATTATATTAATTGCTAATCCATTAGATTAATTGTTAATCCATTACAGAATTGTTGTAACCTAGAAAAGTTTGATGAATGAGGAATAACCAAAACGGAGGTTGGAAATGAAACGGTAAACTTTATAACATCAACAAAATACAATACTCGCCAGCGGCGTGAAGTAGGTAAACCACTGCTAATGGTGGACTACTTAGACAGCATATTACCCGTAATTCCAATAGTGTTCAACGTATTTGTGAGAATTGGGACATAACCATTAGTGTCCATAGGAATGGTATATAAGAAGAACATACTTTCATTGTCTGAACATATTTAAGCAAATCATGGGACGCCATTAAGTCCTCTTTTCCTCCTTGAACTTGTCACTGACTTTAATTTACTTAAAATTTCGTTAGAAACAAAATAGATTTCTGGACTGTTACGCAGTAACGGTTCTCCTATTTGTCAGTGAATTCTGGGCAATCTCATCACAGATGAAAAAGAGACTTAAGACAACAGAAATGTGTTTCTACAAATGATGCTGAGAATACCATGGATTGAGCGTGTGAGCAACAACGACGTTTTAAGAAAAATTGAAATAAAATGACACTTACAATTAGAAGCAGAAAAAATAGTTGAAATTTCTAGGACACATAATGAGGAAAGAGGGCTTGGAAAATTTGATACTGACAGGATATACTGAAAGCAAAGAAAGCAGCGAATAACATACCTGACGAGCTTATATAAATATTTAAAACAGAGATGAGGAGAAAAATCAAAAAAGACAAACATTGCTAAAGGCTACACAGGAGAGGAAGTTGTGGAGAACCATGATCGCCAGCGTCATGAAAGGAGACGACATATACAAGAACAATATGTCTATCTTTGATAGTGTTGCTGACCGGATGTTTTCTGTTCTGAGTAAATACGATACAGTACTAATTTTTACCAGGACCTTTTTAAATTGCTGTTTTTTCTTTCTTCGTCCCCTTGACACAGCGATGGAACTCCAAATTTACAACGATTTTGTCAAAAGTCGGATATCAGAAAATTAAAAAACGAAAAATAGAAGCCAGTGAATCAGTCCTACGTGGAATAGGAATAGAGTGCCTATAATTCGAAAATGCTTCTGTATACCATAACCCGGTTAGACTATTTCTTCCGACCGGATTGACAATTTTCAACCTTGGCTTATTGAAGATACACCCGGTTTAATTAGTTCTTCCTCTTCTTTTTGTTCTCTCTCGAATGATTCTTTTTCATTGATTATAAAAGCGCATCACATGATCTCTGACGTCATACTTTATCCAGGAAAAAATACATATCGAATTCCTCGAATCGAAATCAACCTTCGATAACTGTTTTACGTTTTGTTTTTATACAACTGCTAAACTAACAATTTCTTGCTAATAATTTATTTCGCATTCCTTAGTGACATTTTATTTTAGCAAATTAACACTTCATGCATTTTTTTATTTTCCATAATGAGGTTTCTGGGTGGTAAAGAAAATATAATATTACATAATTCTAAGCACTCAACCATTCTCAACGACAGCTCCTAACTTATAAAAGTCCGAAAATAATCTTAAGATTCTATCTTTTTTTTTTGTTTCTTTAAAAGAAAAGGAAAAGAGAAGAAAAAGAGCGCATAAAAAGTATTATATCTGCTAACAATGCAGAAATAGGATCCATAAAAATAAATTACATTACAAGCCCGGCTATTTATATGAAAGGTAAAATACATGAACCTAGCGTATCTTTCAGGCCTATTATATCCCAAGTCCATGTTCCAGTATAACAAAGTTCCAAAACAATTAACAAGAATATACGAATAGGCGTACCAAACAAATGCAGAATTAAATCTACTAAAAAATTCCTAAACATTTTTAACACTCCCCCAATTAATGAGATTTGCTGAATGCCGAACGTCTTTTCGTTGAAGTAAGAATATATATATATATATATATATATATATATATATATATATATATATATATATTAGCAAGGTCGAATTACTGTTTTTAAAATACAAATTTCCTATGACGCCTCTCGGACGCTCATATCTACTGAAGTGTATTTTAACGTAAACAAATGGCATCATATATTAGGAATGGATTAATTTCTGACAATTATTTTAATATATTTTCTGTTTCTGTTTTTATAGATACAAATATTTAAGTAAATGCTATGTTTATAATAAACAGTATTAACAACATTTACCGGCCTGAATATTCGAGAATTTTCATAGAAAATATGTGTCCTTTGACAGAAATCGAACCTGTATAACACAGGGAACCGTCATATAGTCTGACGTGTTATACTATTTAGCTACAGAGGAAGCGCCTGGTTAGCAAGGTCGAAGTACTGTTTTTAAACTACAAATTTCACATGATTTAAATGTCCATATATATATATATATATATATATATATATATATATATATATATATATATACCCAACTTCGTACACAAATTATCCGTGATTTGTTGTTTGCTGATGATACTGCTCTTGTTGCGACAGCATCTGAAGAGGCCCAACATCTACTAAACCGTTTCTCTTCTGCATGTAAAGCCTTTGATCTTGTTACGTTTTTTGGTGTATATACTATATATAACTAGTGAGCGAGTCAAAATGACTTATTTCCCTTTACAGTTTACCAATAGAAGATTAACCAATCAGGAGCCGCAGAACACTGTATCCGTCGTGTATAAAGGCGGCCATCTTTGTTTTTCCTACCGGAAGGACCAGAGCCAACTTGTCAGGCGAACACGACAGAAGGAAGAACTACACTCTGCTGTGACATCCACTGCGAACCTGAACTACGCTTTCCTACTGTCTCCGAAATATTCATTGCTAACCTCTGGATTCTATACTGGGAGACGACCGTCATGAAAATTTCTAACAGATCTTACAAGTAGCACAAAGAAAACTGAAGTAGTGCAATTCTGTGGCGAGAAACAAAAAGCACCGATCTACAAATTTCCCGAGAGACCATTGAATGTAGAAGACAAAGGCCTGAACTATGTAAAGTCTTTCACCTACCTTGGTAGCAAAGTTAACTACAGTGGATCTTTAGATGATGAGGACTACCAGTGCTGTCGTCAAATTTCGTCAAGGCTTGTAAGATGAGCGGGGCTATCCGACTGGATACGAAAATTCGGGTTTACAGAGCTGTTGTCCTTGTCAGCCTTTGGGATGAAGGTGAATTTAAACCTTATTATTTTTAGATAAACACGCCAGTGACTGATAAAACTCGATTCTTTTTTATCGAAGAGTATTGCATAAGTAGCAGCAAACTCACACTTCTTCCCCAGAGAGGTCAACCGAAATATTTTTTCAGGAGCATATATATTGTCATCCACAGTCAGATTATTTCGCTGTATCACAGCTCTTCTGTGTGGCTGGACGTCCGTTTGCCTCTAGCTAGGATTGAAACCCGGCCAAAATGGAGCCAGTCGGTTAATCTACCTCTAAGCCATAGGCATGAAGGTGAATTTAAGCGTATTTATTTTTTAGATAAACACACCAGTGACTGAGAGGACTCGATTGGTTGTATCGAAGAGTGTTGCATATTTATAGCTTCTATTTTTGAAACATGGTTGGAACTGTGTAGCGAAAATAACCATATTTTAAATCAATTAATTTATAATATATATATATTTTTTAAAAATTTATAACATAAATATGTTATAAAATCACTACAAATATAGCCATTTTCTTTCAACACCCTCGGTTTCCCACAAGTGATGATGTTGAATGCCTAAAAATAATTATATCTGCTCTACTTTGTATTGAGCACTCTTTTAAGAATAGTAATTGCTGGTTATTGGAATTCATTCCGTATACACCAATTACATACTTTTATATATATATATATATATATATATATATATATATATATATATATATATATATATATATATATCAGACTACTGCCGCTTAATGCTGATCTCATGTCCACTTTTATATATATATATATGTGATCTATCTATGATATTGAGCAATTAAACCCCAAATATAGCATACCTTGTAAGTATATTTTATTTTTATATATATATATATATATATATATATATATATATATATATATATATATATATATATTCAGGTTTTTATTGCTAGCCGTGTGTCGGGATTAAATATATTTAACAACAACAACGAAAGCCCATCTTTTAAATGAAACATGTAAAAGGTTATTTTCCGGAGGAAAATTTGAGGCAGAATATCAGTTGAAATAACATTTATATATTCTTTTCAGAAATATACAATAACAAAAGATCAATTTTCGCTGGTAAGCAAGAAACGGGAAGTGCCACAAGCGAGAAGTGCGATAAAATGATCCGTTAGAACTTTCAATTATATCTATTTAATTTAACTGTAAAATGTTGATATCTTATCACTCTAATACTGTGTTTAAATCCATAAAGTCTAGGGGTACCATAGAGGAATGTTCATCAGAAGAATTCCAATTAAAGTTTTTTCTATAGAAAAGACACAGGAAAACTACGTTACTGATCGTGAACTCTGTTCTTTTATAGTCCATTCTCCTTATAAAATGATTTCTCATTCTCTTTCATTCTCAGTAAACCCTAGCGTCTTAGTGGCATGTTTGGGGTGAAATGACCAAAAAAATAAAATAAAATAATAAAAACATATATATTAAATTTTAATTCCTACTGATGAGCGTTATTTAATATTTCAGGCCAATATCTTTTACAATAACCGCACATGCTGAAGGATAATGTAGAAAAAATAAAAAGGTTTAATTAGAAAATTGCATAAAATCCACACAACTTTAGTGTGAAAGAGAGAAGAGACAGTGGTCATAGTAAAACTAGAAAGGAAAAGAGAAACAAATTAAAATGAAAATGAAGAAAAGAAATTAAACTGTAACGGTAGGAAAATAAGAAAGCATAATTCTGTGGCAAATATAGAAACTAATTCCTAAAAATGAAAAAAATAATTTTAAATTAAAAGTATGAATCAGTCCGAATCGAAAAACAGAAATAGAAAAAAAAACGAATTATATGAAAAAAAAAAAGCTATAACGACGACAGCGAGATACAACGTTTTAGCAGAAAAACGTCTTAAAAGAAGAAAAAGTGATAGCAGCTTTTGAGACGAAAGCCAATTTCACCGCAAGAGACTTGATCAATACAAATGTTTCACATCGATGTCATATTTATCAAATTGAAAGTCCACGCCACCATCTTGTATCTATTCTTGTCTTCTCTTGCCTTTCTTCATCATTGCCGACTAGCTCATGTTCCGCCGTTCCCTTTCGTATCTTTTCATCACACACAATCTACAACAAGGATAATTCAATTACCGCCTCACTCACTAAATAATCTATCTTCTTTTTTTTTCTTTCCTTCTTCAGCAACGTCTGCCTTATTTCGTGTGTTTCTTCCCGGATTGGACCAACACATCCAAATAATGACAGTCCCACTGGACTAGTTCGGTAATCAGAAGTCGTCAGAAGACGACCATAGCAAGATTAGAGCTTTGAAACAATCTCCCTCCCTCCCGTATCTTTCAGCTCACTTCTCACTTTCTTTCTCTCCTTATACCTATACATGTGTACATACGTGTGTGTGAAATGAGAGATAGAGTATGCGGGTGTGTGTGTATTTAAGTTTTATCTCTTGTTACTAGTTTATTTTACGTAGCCAAACCTTTTCCTCTCCTGATTCGATTAAATAATATAACTGTATTTGGTCGGTGAATGAAAGATAGTCTTGTCAGACACGCGGCGGCTGTTGGGGGAATGTGTTTTTCTCGACGGGACACCGACATATTGTTTTGAATGTTCGCAAGAAAAATCGTAATTCTAGTGTCGGAAGGGACAAAACGGAAAAGTGGCAAGAGGGAGAGGTTTGAATTGGATATTTTTATAAGCATGGCATGAACAAAGTTAATAGATGTTTTGCTTTGTAAATCTGCAAAGAAAGAAAAAAACGAATATAGCCATTAATGCAAATCAATCTCATTGACAATAATGAGAAAAATATGTCATGTCTCAAGAAGAACCGAAATTTAATTAGTGGGCTTAATCCAACGATTTATCAAGGGATTGGCTTGCTCGATAGCTGAAAATGGTGCCAGCGTAACAATCAGGATTTAGGGTTGTATTATGCCAGAAAAGAATCTTGACTCAATTTAATGGCAGTAAAAAAGCCAATAGCACCAACGGACTCACACTTTGCCGCCAAGTGCAGAAGCATTTGACCTCACACCTACATCCAGTTTTTCATACGTTGGGAAGAGATGTGTCTCTCTCATCACAAACGCGAATTTAAGGACCCATGTTTCGGACAAGGGATCTGGAGGTCGCACCACACCGAGAACAATTGGCTAAGTAATGGGTGTAATTAACCTTTACCACACTGCAGGCTACAATAGTCGCTGTAGGATTCTCTCTCTTGATAGTCTAGGCGCATTCTATCGCCTTAAGACGGTTACTATAATTAAACACTTGTCAATTGTTATTTCCCATGTTTTAAGCTGGAAATCGTCTACTGCTGTTTTGAAACAAGGCTAAACTTCCAACACCATTTTGAATTCTAAACACGAGGAAACACGTCACTTTTTTGACGAAATGAAAACCTTCTTAGCGATTTTATTTCTTATGGCTCCCCAGAACTCCACAAGGAGTAATAAAAGTTAAATTACGTTAAATTTTTTATGTACTTTTAATGTATTTGTTTTTTATTTCATATTTTTTTTATTTTGCGTTTCAATTTTTTTTCCAACGTCAAAACATGCATGTAAAACGTAATGCATTACATAAAACTATTACTCTTTCATTCTTTTATTAGTGTAGAAAAATTAAAATCTATACGCACAATATAAAGAAAGTTATAATAATTTAAAAAACAATAAATGTTTTGTTTTTGCACCCTCAAGAAATGCAGTGGCAGGGGAGACAACTCTAAAAAGAAATTAGCGTGGTAATGGTTAAAATAGGAACGATTCACGTCATGCGTTATCATTAAGCTAGATACACAACTTCATTACAAATGTATGTTGACTCAGTGCGGAGGATTTTTTAATCAGTTCACCCGAAGCAAGAAGCTGCTGGAAGTGAAAGAGAAGGAAAAGATTTTAGACGGAACTAGAAACCCAACACTAAACAGGAAACATGGAATAAACAAATGCTCCTGTTCAAAAGATCAGAGACTAGTGTGAATCGGACGATGGGCGAAAGTATCTACTACTATTGAGGATAAATAAATAGTAAACATTTCAGAGATTAGGCGGAGACCTTAGAAGTATAGAATTGAAGTAGAATTTAGAAGGAACCAGAGACCCAAACCGGAAATAAAGAATAATCTCTACTTCTGCTCAAAATACCGGGAAGGTGTGTGAGCCGGACGATAGGACAAACTACAAATTATTATTACACTAATTTGGGAATCTTACATGTTAAATTTACGTCCTGTGTGCTATTACAATATAGGATAATTGATAACAATAGTGATAACAATAAAAGCATTAGAAAACTGAACTAGGTTAGATAAATACAACAGAAACCAAAACATTTTAATTTCTTTTAATCATTTCACCGCAAGCAAGACAATAAAGCCACTAAGACACATGTGATTACTGAGTATTAGTGAATATGAGAAAAATAAAATATTATTAAGGAGAGAACAATTACAGAATACAAAGATAACGATTGACATTGCTTTGAAATTTTTGAAGATCAAAGTTGACTAGGAAGCAATTAACCGGAAGAGAGTTCCGCAAGCAAGAAGTGCGAGAAAAAAATTATTATCATGGAACATATGGCTACATCTAGCCATTTCAACTGTAAAATGATGAAACATTTCCGTCAATCTAGTACTGCGCTTAAATTCATAAAGTCTAGGTACTACAGAGGAAAGTAATATTTATTTTGAAAGTACAAAATTGTGGCTCATGGCCAAAAGTGTGGACGAGAGAAGAGTGGTCTTCATTCTCTCTTAACTTAAACTTTGAGAGCTACAATTACTGATTTAAACATAACACAGTATTCTTTACCCTAAAACAGCCGATTCTAACTTAATATCAATACTACAGCCACCATAATACCTCAGGTCACTATGAAGTCCTAACTAGTTCCCATAGAGGAAATTTCATTAGAACAGTTACCATGAACGTATTTATAGAAAAGACAGATGGAAGTTATGTTACAGTGGTTGGAAAGTGACTGGAATCGAAATGCCATATCTGGACCAATAACATGGCATATAATTCTTTGGATTTTATCAAGAATCTCTAAATATATAGCAGGAGAACGAGACCAGATGTGCCAACAATATTCAAAGCATGGGGGAATGGTAGACTTATAAATATGTAAGATAGATTCTAGTGAGGAAAATAGTCTAGCAAGACATAGAAAACCTTCCGAAATTTAAATTTAAATTTAAGCATCCATCTGTCTTCAGTCTTTCTCGATGTATTTAGCTTAATTTTTTTTTTACGCAATCCAGTCGTTCCTAATTGTGCCTACTCTTAAAAATTAATACTTGGAGATTAAATATATCTTCATACATGGTTGTAATAATATGTGGAATTTAGTAGCATAAAATTGGTAGAACATGTTCCCTGTATAAGGTTCGGTTGATGTAGAAGCGGAGCATCAAGTGCATTCATATGAAAATATGTATATATATATATATATATATATATATATATATATATATATATATATATATATATATATATATATATATACATATGTAACCGTAGAAGTTGGGATGTATTAAGGCATGCCAACCTAAAAAGAAACCCATCCTTTTAATGTTGCTTTTGAATTTAGAATTTTCCTTCTCCTAGAAAGTTTGTTGACTGTTGTATACTTTCAGCAAAATGACGGATAAGAGAAATGTTCTACTTTTAAACCTCAGAGGTCAACTTGGGCAGGAAATGGTTTGTAAATTTGAATGCCTCCAAAACGTAACTGCTCTCATTTAAACACCATAGTAAACATTTTCTGTCTCCTGGAGAGCATCACACTGCGCCTTCTTGGCCACGTTTTCAACTGACTTGAAGTGGAACTACTACATCGTATCAATAGCTGCATCTACTGCAAGGAAAGTTGTATTAGTGTATCGTACCAGAAATTTTTTTCTCTTCAGAGTCTATCTTGCACATTTACAAATCTACCATTCATCCTGGCATTGAATACTGATGCCATATCGGATCTGGTTCTCCTGCTACTCATCTCGAGGTTCTTGACAAAATCCAAAGAAGGAATGTAATGGATCCTGACTTGGCGTCTCGACTTCAGTTATTTTCTCACCAACGTGGCGTGGCTTCCCTCTGTCTTTTCTACAAATATTTTCATGGTGACTTCTCTTGACAATCTTTTGACCCTGGTCCTCCGACTACATAAATTTAAGCGTGCGACTAGATTGGTATCTTAACTCCCACCCGTTTACTGTAGAAATAGTTAAATGCAAACGCTACTTATACACCAACAGTTTCTTTTCTTTACTTCCCGCCTCTGCAGCTCACTTTTGTTTAGTTGCTATCCTGATATATACAAAATATGCAATTGAAACGTCAATCGCCATCTTCTGTCTTCTTGATTCCCATTCATTTTTTTCTTTGTCCTTTCCTCAATCCTATCTATACTCAGTCTTTTCTCTCACTTTCTCTCTCTGTAACTCCCTGTGTACTAGTGGCATTCCCGCCATGCTTGGGGTGTAACGATTAAAAAAAAAAGGAAGGTAATTTGGCTATTTCCAACTAGTATATGTTTATGTGTACCGTCATGGATAAGAGTGTAATGAAACTTGAACACACTCGAGCTGAACTTGAGCAAAGTAATATATTTATCGCTTTTCAGTTTTTCACCGGACGCGCAGGTCGTATAATGGTTTAAGTCTCGGAACAAGAAATTGGTAAGTCGATTATAAATTCCGGATGTTCACAATCACTCTCGTAAAGACCCCCTTTGGGAAGGGTATGACTCTAAAACCTCAATTAATTACTCATATTTTCGATATTTATGCTATATTACACCATACGAACATCCAAGTTTACAGGATCTGATAATCGCAACCGGTAACCTACTTGGGTACTGATTAGGTTCAACGTTGCTTAACTTGAATGACCGTACAAGAACTGGTGTTTCAACGTGATATGGCCGTAAGCATGAAAAATTTGTTTACTTCGAAACAGTTCTGATGATAATAAGTGTTTCACGGATTTTTATCAAATTTTGTGCGCCATTGCCTTTGAAGTGGCCAGAAACAATTACCCCCCCCCCGTCACCACCACCACTGGATTTTACTGTCTTTGTTGTATATTTGGGATTTTTCCTGTGCCTGTTGGTTTTCGAACATACTCTCTTGCATTAAAATTAACATTTATTTTGCTTTCATCACTAATATGTTTTATTTTGCTTTCACCATTAATAAATGGCTCTTTGTTATAGTGATATTATTTAAATCGTACGAACTGAGACATACTTCTAACATGCACTACTCGACTAGCTGTTAATTTCAGATTCGATATTGATAAGATCACTAACGTTTTCTCTCTCTCTCTCTCTCTCTCTCTCTCTCTCTATATATATATATATATATATATATATATATATATATATATATATCGAATGAAAATTTGAAAAATATTGGTCAATAAACATTTTTTCTATATATATATATATATATATATATATCCAATTTCGAATGTTTATTGGTCTTTTTTCATATTCGAAACGATCCCAACATCAGAATGTATCTTCTGGGTGATTTACACATGCTCCTTAACGATTTCATGTTGACTCTTTACAACATTTCGATATTTTCCTCCCCCTTCTCCAAACCCACATTTACCATTGTCAAACCTAAATCACCTACACCAAAACACAAAGGTTCCAAGCGTTCATACAATCTATTTTTGTTTTTTAACCGAGTTCATTCCATGCAAGGCAGTAAATCCCCTGAGACACAAGAGGTTACTGGGCGTGGAAGAGTTAGAAAGGGGAACATTGCTAAGGAAGAGTAATCAGGAAGACAGTAGATAGCGATTGACATTGCATTTGAAATTTTTCAGATTAAAGATGGCTGGGAAGCATGGAGCCGGAAAGGATTTCCTCAAGCGAGAAAATATTGTTAGCACAGAACTAGCGGTTATATCTAGCCAGTTCAACCGGTGAGATTTCGTCGTCAGAGTAGGACTGCGCTTAAGTTCAGATTCTAGTCACCATAGCGAGGAGTTCATCCGAACAATTACCATGGAAGTATTTATAAAACAGGCAAAAAAAAAAAAGAGAAATTTGAACTTTAATCTGGGATTATGTTAATATTGAAGGGTATCAAGTGACCTGTTGGATTACCGCCCCTTGACGATAATTACAGGCGGCGAGATATTGAATTACCATCCGTTGACGAGAATCACAGTCGGCGCGAGATTTGAAAGGCTCTCCTTCTTTCACTTTGCGACTTTTGATAGCGATGTGACGCTCTCTTCTCGCTCTGCCGACATGAAAGTTCCTCAGAGACACATACTAAAGGTAGCTTTGAACTTTTCGCATTTAATTTTATATCTCATTTTCCTTTTTGCAACATGTCTATTTAATATATTTATTAATATTCTTTTGTTTAAATTTCAATTATGTTGTTTCGTATTTTTGCCTGGACTCACATAAGTCCGTCAATATGTTTTCCGGGACAAATGTACCAGGAACTATTAAACATTAATTAAAAAGACGTTCACAACTCGCATTAAAAGTTTTGATTCCCGAAAAAGGTTCAGCTAGTTTTTTGCATGTCTTCTTTTCAGTATCACAATACGATCAGATCCATATCTACCCTCGAAATTTGTTCACATGGATACAACAACTTGAATTAAAATCATGAATGATCACTGACACGACACTTAGGCATTGTCAAATACTTAAAGCTTCTTAGTAAATATTAAGTAAATTAAATTTTTATCTAGTAGATTATTTTTTCTTCTCATCACTGTATAATAATATTTAATATAAAAAATTCATTGTAGATGATGTTACTATAGAAATCCACTATAAATTATTTCACCACATAATTCCATTTCAAATAAGAAAGAAAAGGGTTGATTGTGATTCGGAACTAAAATAAGCATTAGTTTATAGAACAGCAATATATGATACGCAGATGACACAGTACTGATAGAAGTTACGGAAAAGAAACTACAAAACCTCCTACAGTAGATAGCGTGGGAGAGCGAGAAGAAGGGACTAACTATAAACTACAAGAAGACAGAATGCATGGTCATCAGTAAAAAGATGAACCAGAAATGCGATTTGCAGGTCGGAGACACTAAAATCAAGTAGGTGCGGAAGTTTAAACATCTGGGAAGTGTTTTGACAAGTGTTTAATTTGCCGGCATTTGCCCACTATCTTTAGATCTAATTCCTCATTTTTTATCATTTCACCCCATGCAAGGAAATAAAGCCACCAAGACGTAAGGGGTTAGTGAGTGTTAGAGAATATGAGAAAAAGAAATCATTAATAAGTGGAGAGAACAATAAAATAACAAGAAATAAGAAGACAGAATATAAAAATTGACATTGCATTTAAATTTTGAAGATCAAACTTGACTGGGAAGTAAGCAGCCTGAAAAGAGTTCCACACGGAAGAAGTGCGAGGAAAGAAGACTTCAAGACTTGCGGTTACATCTAGTCATTTCAACTGTAAAATGATATGACCTAGCCGCCAATCGAGTACTGCGCTTCAGTTCATAAAGTAACATAGAGGAAAATCAATTACTATGAAAATATGTATAGAAAAGCATAGGGAAGCTACGCTATGGCATTTCTAAGAATTTTACAATAAAGTGTCATTGAAAACAAGAAGAAGGGAATTGTTAGCCGACAAAGGTTAACGCAAGCGTTGCTGAGAGAATCAGAGTATTAGATGTATGATTTGCACTACATTAAGCAAATTTTTCGTCGCTTGATAATAAACATTTACTATAGTCGATAGCTGTGCATGTATAAATAAACAAAACATTTTTAAGTGATTCAGCTTGTTGTTTTATGCAACGACTTTGCTGGCCGTACTGATGCAGTTTATAACAATCCGACGAGAATTTGAACAAAGCCTTTACCAATTCAGTGCGTGTTTTTTGTTCTGTAAGCTCGACAGCTTTGGTAAGCCGCTTCGTCATAATAAATAGGTTTGTTTGATGCACGTCAGAAACGTGCTGATTTAAGGGAACAAAGGAGGTGAATAAGGGGTTCAAGTTTAAACAGACTGTCAGAAAGCAGAGATAAGATTAGAGCTAGAATATATGAAACGAAGGTAGGAGAGACAAGAAAGCAGGGAAGAACTTAAGATCAAATAAATTTACAAAAAAAAGACATAAAAAAAGAGAAAAGAAAATAATGGAAAACTATCAAATTCTTCTATGTATGTGCTTCAGAAGATGAACGATCATAGGTCTCCACAACTTCCTATCCTTTCTAAGTCCTAGCAATGGTTTTATTTTTATTCCCCCTCTCCCTGTTCTAGCAGTCATCTAAATATTAGGTTGGTGCAAAAATAATGATGTAATAATGTCGTTTTTGACGTTTTACGTCAAAAAACGACATTTTTACGTCATTATTTTTGCACCAACCTAATAGGTTCGTTAAATAGGATTCCCGCTATTTCCCTCTGTCTCTCAGTGTTAAGTTTTCCAACCACTTTCCTTCTTTATTTTCCTGTTCCTTGATATTTTTTTTTAAATTTGAAATGAATAAAAAACAAAAAAAATATACAGAAAAAATGATATTATAAAAGTATCACATTATAAAAAGAAAATTAAATAGAATAAAAAGGAAAATAGAGAAAAAGTAAATGAAAGAAAGAAAAAAGTGAAAAAAGAGAAAAATGGTGAAACTATTAAATTCAAAAAAATAAAATGAAGTTGAAATGAATAAAAATGGACTAAAATAAAGAAAGAAAAAGCTGAATCTATCAAATTAGTGAAAGCAAAAAATTATGCCGAAATGAATAAAAAAGGGGGAAAGAAAAGGACAAAATAAAGAAAACTATCAAATTAAAAAAAGAAAATTAAGTTGAAAAGAATAAAAAGTGGGGAAAAGAAAAGAAAGTATAAAGAGAAAATAGTGAAACTATCAAATTAGAAAAAAGAAAGTTGAAATGAATAAAAAAAAAAGGAAAAAGAAACAAAAAAGAAAAGCGAATAATACAAAACGTATCAAATTAGAAAAGAAAAAAATTTAAATAACATTTGAAAAGGCCGAAAAGTCATATCCGGTTGCTTGTTAACAAAGACGATTGCTTCTTATCATACTTTCGCAGACGGAAAATGATCAAAGAATTTTATTTCTTTGATTGTCTCAGATTGAAGAGTTAACACGAGATAGTTATTTTTTTTTTTTTTTGTTTTTTTATTTCCTTGCGTGGTTCACTGAGCAAAACGCTAAAAATAACGCAGGCCATCAACACTTATGGAATGCATTATCGTTTTGGTATGGTTTTACTTGAATTTTAAATATCGACGTTAGAAATATTACTAGTTGCAAGGTGGAGAACTCCTTTACGCGTTTTTTTTTTTTTTTTTACACCTTCTTTGTTTATTTATCATTAACGTAGACGCAGTAAATTATCTCATAAATTATTGTGAAACGCTTAAGGATGGTTCTCAACAACAACAAAAAAAAAAATACAGTATGATAACGGAAAGTTTCCAGAGGATATATTCAACCGCGTGTAAAAGCTGAGGAGTTCGTTAGCGACAGATGTAATGAAGAATTTCTGCATATTCGTGGGCGTTTTGCCGGTGACTGGTCGAACTAAAAGCTTGAAACTTGAACAGTCATTCTATCGGCCTTCAAATGCGTATGCTGCACCCAAACTTTGTTCGAACTTACAAATAAAGATGTTTGCAGATGGGTAACAGATTGCCACGTTTTATGCAAATTTTGCCAGGGTCATAATACTTCTATTTTACTTCATTCATAAAAATCACAGAGATATTAGAAAACATCAGAAAATATAAACCTCTCTCTATCATTAAAAAGAATCCCTGGGGAAATAACCTTGCCGGAGTATTCCATAATTGTTTCCTCAATATTGAAGGGATACAAAAGGCGATTATCACATGACGGCTGCTTAGGGACGTCACTTCATAGACTGACGACGGTGGTCGGTCCTTCAGTCAGATTCCAGGAGTCAAACCGAGCAGTTGCTATTTATTTAAATAAATCTGCATCACCACAGTCACGTGGTGTAGCTTACAAGCCCATAGTGCCGTTTTCCTATAGAAATATATCTCCACCAGATATAGAAATATATTTCCGGCTTGCAGTCCTCGTTTGAGAAGAATATGCCTGTGCTAGTGAAATACTAGAAAATTTCGGCCTGCTCGAATCAGATATCCTAAATATGGCTTCCCCAGAAACACCAGCAGCTCAAATCCCCCGTACGTCAATGAAAGTGAAAAAAACTGAATCCAGTACGTGCTTTGTATTACTGTATTACTTGTTGTTGTATTGTTCTCACTAACATTTTGGTGGTGGGGTCACCAGACTTTCGAACCACACTGTATATTAACTTTAAGCTAACAATATTTTTCTTTCTGCATATATTCGCACAAAAGAATTGTTTCTTTTATTTATTTTCGGCTGATTTCTACATTATAGGCATTCGTTTTAATAGCGTTTGTCTTCCCCCAAATTATTTATATGGGACATTCGAAACCCGGCTTTGAAATTTTATTTATAAATTTTATTTATTCATTTAAAAGAAACCTGGCTTCGTTGCTTTGAAATTTGTAACGGACCGCTGTGTGCGAATGTGCAGATAATGTAATGATTACAAATTCGGAAAGTGCAATCTATGAACTGAACGGCATTCACTTTCGCACTAAATTGCAGAGGAATCAATTCGGTCGAAGTCGTCAAAGCTGTGACATTCACTTCACTATCTTTCCCAAGAACAGATGCTTGCCTATGTAACCGTGTATAACTTGTCACAGGTTATTAGTGAGTTGGTAGGCGCCGGTATGTGACTCTCATTCTCCGGAAAAATTCTATGAACGGCAATTGTCAAGTTGGTTGCTGGACATTCAAGTCTAACGCCATGCATTTAGGTCGAAAGGTCATTAGGGAGACATTCTGTGTCAATGTAGTTGGTTGCTGGACAACCAATCCTTCTTGCTCCATAGCTAGTTGTTCAGAGCAGTTGATCACTCACGGGTTCTTGTGTTTCTTACAAGCGTTGTCCTACAAACTCATTTTGTATTCTCGTAAGGTTGTAGAAATATTAGGGATGAGTCCATAGAGCTGTGATTTAGTTGGATGTTGTCTCCAAGAAATGTTAAGTATAGCTCTCGGCATCCAAGTGTAGATTCCATAAAACTTAGACTCTAAGGGTTTAGTCAATGTCCAAGCACTGGCACCATAAATTAACATCGCCTCTAGAATGGCTCGAGAAAATCTCCGCCTGAGGTTGTCTGGAAGATCAGATTTCCAGATTCCATCCATTTTACTCAAGGTGGCCCAGGCGAAATGCGAATTCTCACATCTTTTTCAATAAAAAAATTATTTCGCTTCCTATTTATGTAAAAGATCCAACAGATTTTATTGACTCACTTGAGACAGTTTGTACTTGATGATTGAAGCCTCTGAATTCAGTTTTAGTGGCATTGACACAGTCTGATATCGTTGAAAGAATTTTGTAGATAATGTAGAACTGTGGCATTGGTAATGATGTCTGAAGGTAGAGCTTGGTAATCCGCATCGTCAATATCATATTGCAAAATTTCGACTTTGTGATAAAGTAAAACCAAGATGATTACAAAGAGAAAATGTGAAGGGCGTTACCCTAGACGAAACTTGCTTTGATTAAACTGAAATTTTCTGCTAAAGATATAGATTTGTAAGCAAACGACTGATAGCAATACAAGAAACATTACAAGTCGACTAATACCTGGGCAAACATTTAACATGAATCAACATTTGTAACGAAGAAGATATGTTTTCACAAAACACACCCTTGGCTTGTAAAGTACAGAACAGTTTTCCCATGCTGAACGACTTGTGAACAAGTCTATACCCAAGTATCAAGTGCTTCTCGACATAATTTTTTACTGGCAGGTCCGAGGTCAGCAAGCCGGCTGGAACAAGAATCAGAGAGTTTGCCAAAAACCAAAGAGACAACATCTTAGATATGATGTAAGCGACATGCTTTTTAGAAATTACTTTCTATCAAGGCAGTCGTCCCGTCTTGTTTCTGAGTGGAATTCGAGCAACGTCCCTGCTATGTCGATCTGTGCAAAATAATCTAAACAATATTGCAACTTGCACAAACATATCAAGAACATTTAAATAAATTCCATATCATAAAATAACAATTTCAATCTAAAGTGTTGCTTTGCGTCCTGCGCGAAGATGCCACACAGAAAACTAACGAGGTTTCCAGAAAGGTCTTCAGACGCGACAAACATATTTCTAATCTTAGAAGTAGAACAGAATTATTTCAAATAAACATTAATAACCATGATATCTAGAATAATAAAAATGATAATAAAAAATATTAAGTATGAAGTAGCGATGATGGTGAAGTCGTTGTCAGTAAGATAAAGGAAATGTTTAAACGAGAAAAAAAAGGAGAAAAACAAGCAAAGAAGAAAAGAAATATCAAGTGCAGCTAGATCAGTGGTTGGTAAGTTTTGTCTGAATTTCTGGGATCATTAGCTGAACTATTTATATTCGAACTATTGTCCTCATCTTTGTTGTCGTTAACACAATGTTTCGCTCGTGGTACCTTCCGGAACTTTCTCATGTGTATATCAACTTGGGTAACTTACAGGAAATTCTGAACTGAAACCTTTATTTAATCGACGGGCATAGACTTTTCTCGATTCACTAGACGATATCCCTAAACATGATCAGTGGAACGAGGCAGTATGAATTTGCCCTCAGTGGAAATGGACGAGCAATAACTGAACAGTACTAAATAAAATAAGAGCTAGGCGTTATGCAGTGGAATGAGAACAGTCTATCTCCGTAGATTAAATAAAGGGTTCAGAATTCAATAGAGATTACCCATATCGATATACACCTGACGACAGCCGAAACGTTCTGATAAGTAAAACAAAAACGATGACAATCGTTCGAATATATATAGTATGAATAATCAGTGTTGGTACAATTTGAAAATATCATCATTTGACTTACTCGCTAAGTAACCTGTGACAGGTTATATACGTTTACATAGGCAAGCATCTCTTATTGGGAAAGATAGTGAAGTGGTTTTCCGTTATCTTCTCCATAGTTTTGAATTCAGAGTCATCCTCGCCCTCTTAGGCTGACGACTGCTCAAAGCCAGATTGATTGGTATTTGGGCAGCTATCCCCAATCGAAATATAGGAACAATAATATCCTCCTATCTGTTCATTTAGTGTCGTTTTGTACGAAGCATATTTAATTTTAATGAAGTACTTAAGATCAGGTTATCTCAGTGTCATGTCATGTCAGTCATGTATCTCGTCAGCTGCTCTGGCACAATCATAGGTTTCTCCCATTACTATTTATGACTTATCATGAATCCTTCTTTTATTCCCGAGCAGAACAAAGAGAGGCAAACGTAACCCAACCCATTTCCCATAGACGGAACTTTACAAGCCTATCCCTGCTCTATCGTAATTTTCAGAGCAAATGTTCAATCTATATTCCTTAGTTTCATAAAGTCAAACATTTTCAGCTAATACCCGCCATGCGATGTACACAGAGGCAAACCATTCGCAGTCCTTTCTATTTGGACAGAATCTTCCCAAAGGACCACTGCTTTGTGAACAGACTCCAGAGAGAATACGTCCTAAATCACTGAAATTTCAACCTCTTCAAAACAACCATTATCTATCCTACATATCCTCATAATCCTAAAAACCCTCCCCTAATTTGAGTGGTTATATTCCTGCCAGGGATGAAAATCTCAGTCTGATTTTTAACTGTGAAAAAATTAAAAAAAAGTTTAAATGAACACCATTTTTTTTTCTATTGTAATACTCAAAATATTCTTATTCGTTTCGGCAATCCGAAAGGAAAAAAGGCCCAAAAGATTTGATTTTCTCCCCTTTTGGCTTTGAGTTGTAAATATCAATAAAATGAGAAGGGAATGTGTGAGAGAAAGAGAAATAGAAAAGAAATGCTAAAAGCTAAAAGGGAGAAGGTTGTTGAGGACATAAGGAAAGAGACTGATAGGCAAAAGTACGATGAGGCGAGAGATCGAGGATAGTGACTGAGGTTGAACTTGATGAAGAAACAAAGTTGAGAAAAGAATGGTTAACATTTTTCGCCAATGAAAACTTAAAAAAAAAAAAAAGATAAATTATCTTTTAAGAAATGGCTTTAATACATCTCATAGCTTGGTCTTTTTCATGAGATTAACGATCTTGGGCTTAATAGTTATTTACATATGATTTTACCACCATGACAACTAAACTGATATTTAAATTCACTTATAAGTTTAAAAGTAAAAATACACACACTCGTTCTCTCTCTTTCTCTCTCTCTCTCTTTCTCTTTCTCTCTCTCTCTCTCTCTCTCTCTTTATATATATATATATATATATATATATATATATATATATAATTAACAAACGAAAAATCCCAAAGTACTTCATATGGGGAAGTTCAAGGTATATGTATATTATTCCAGGATTACTTCCCAACTTATTCCAGATTATCTTCGTCCTCTCTAACCTTCTAAGTTTCCACCTTGGAGTAACGAGGTGCCTCACAGGTTTCACGTAGGATTTCATTTTTAAGGGTTTTTTTTTCGCTGTTCATTGGACTTTCATACGTGAAACTCCTCTCTTGCGTGCCAAACGCCTTCTGAATTAATCTTTTCTAATTGATCTCTTTAGCTTTAAGTTGAAATGATGATCCCTCTTCTTGTTGTGACCTCCTGATCGGGTTTTCTTCTCTGTTGTTTCCCTGTTTTTAAACTTATTCACAGTTCTTTTGATGGTTCTTGAATGTGCTTTGAAGATGGAAGCCAGTTTATCAATGTTACTGAAGTTCTGATTTTTTCCTCTCACCATTGCTCAGTTGAGAAGACAAGTGAGGTTGACACAATTTTAAACTGTTCTCTTTCTAGCTGAATAACTCAAAGGGTTTTCTATAAATACTTTCATGGTAATTGTTCTGATGAGCTTTCCTCTTTGGTAACTATACTTTATGAATTTAGCCGCAGTACTAGAATGTCAGCTCGGTTTTAGCGTTTTATAATTGAAGTGGCTAGATGTAACCGTAAGTTCTATGCGAACAGTTTCTTCTCTTATGCACCTGTGGAACTATCTTGAGGAGCTTACTTTCCAATCAACTTTGGTTTTCAAAAATTTAAATGCAATGTTAATCGTTAGCTTTTGACTTCTTAATTCCTGTTCTTTCATTGTTCTCTCTGCTTAATAATGTTTTTGTTTCTCCCATATTCTTTCACCTTCAGTAACCCCTTGTATCTTAGTTGCTTTATTGCCTTACTTCTAGTCTACGTTGATCCCTTCGCTCGGAGACTGATTTTTACAAGTTTGATTACTTCGTTTGCGGTTGTCACAATACGGCTGCTACTTCAGTAACGCCTTTCTTCCTATGTTGTCGAGCCTGGCCAGTACCAAGTTGGGAGCCCGTTTGAGAATACAAGGTGCTGTAAGCTTGGATCTGCCGGTGATGTAATGGATAATGGCTCGGAATTTTTAATCAGATTAAATTTTATGATTTTAGCAGATTAAATTTTATGAATTTAGAGTTCTAATCCTGTGTTCTTTATATTCACTTACGCGCAAATACCTTTGGGAAAGGTATGAATCCACCTCTTCTCCCCCAGCTATGGGTTAATTAGTACGATTTTTCACCACTAAAATAAACAGTATTATCTCAAAAAAATAAAATTAAAAAAAATAAAAACCCATAAAGATTGATATGCCGCCAAATAAAACTAACTCCTATGTTATGTACTTGGGGGTAATTCACTACCGTTAAAAATGTCTGAGATCCTTCACTTACATAATTATAGTTATTAATAATAACATGGATAATCTATGAGTTACTTTTTTTGAAGGTGATAAAGCCACTAAGATGCAAAGGGTTACTAAGAGTGAAGGAAAATGTTGCCAATAAAAAGAAGAATATTCAAGGAGAGAGAAGCTGACAGTTGTCATCGAATTTAATTCTTTGAAGATCGCAGTTAATAGGAAAGCAAGCTATCTGGAAGAAAGGTCCATAGAGAAACCATATTAGAGAAAGAGACTTTTAGTATAATACTTATGTTGCTCTCTCTTTCTCTCTCTCTCTCTTTCTGTGTGTGTGTGTGTGTTTGTGCATGTACTTGATCACATTTCTTCACGTGTTATTTATGTTAATCTCTTTCTTGTTTAAAGAAAAGAGGTCCACTGGGTGGCACAGTGTCTCCAGAGTCAACAACAAAAGGACAGACCCTACCTTGTAACACGAGTAAGATTTCTTACCACATCTAATCGTTGTCCTGATAAAGGCCCAGTCTTGTATGCATCTCTGAACGTGTGTTTAATGTCAACACTGACTTGTGGCGCGTTTTTTTTTTTAATCTTTGTTCTTTTATTTATTTATTTTTATTTTTTTTTTTGTGCGGGGAGATAACACTTTCCTTTAGGCAGCATCCGATACTAGCATCTGTATAAGTACTAATCAAATGTTGATTATATATGCACAAACAGAGAAAGTCCACAGACTCCAGAAACAAATATCTATACAGATGTATATACATAGATTATCTTCGCAATGCTCACTTGATAAATATGAGCCCTCAAAAAGACGTGTAAACATGTGTCTTACATAGTCTTGTACGTTTATCACTTTTAAGCGGTAGGATCATTTTAGATTACATTAACACTTAAACACGGATTTGGATTACATAAACTAATAGTTGGCCCAGAAATATTATTTCTTTCGATAAGAGTAAATTTCATCAATACCAACATTCTTATTTGCTTTCTGTTTTATTTCCAACGGTGTATACCAAAAGTAAGATAAAATACCAAACTAAAAAAAAGAACATATCTTATTACGAAGAAAATATCTCGAGGTAATATTAATTAATATCTACTCACATGAGAGACGGGCTTTTTCATATCACCAACATTCAAAAACTCATACTTAAAGAATGTAAGATCCGGATGCCTGTGGATGATATAAACTAAGTCTTTCACTCTGACTGACTAAATATCTTCCGACGCATTCAAAGTCATATAAAATAACAATAATGACATCATTAATAGAATTAAGCCAAGACACACCCACATATTTCCCGAAATTTACCGACACACGATTTTCAAGAAACGTTATAGAATAATAATCATTAAACAATATAATTATTATCAATTTGTATTTATTTATATATTTCCTATGCCATCTGTAGTAGGAAGGGAGGTAAATCAACTGAATCCAGTTAATTTATGTGTGATTACGTCCCTTATCATTAAACCACAGAATAATTATCATTATGCATATCTATATAATAAATGCGAATGTCAGTGTGTCACTGTGTCACACTTTTTCAGTTAAAGAGACATTTTCTTCTGTATAATAAATGCTAATGTCAGTGTGTCACACCTTTTCAATTAAAGGGACACAACTCTCTAACTTTCAATAGTTTATTTTCTTTTATATATTAATGCGAATGTCAGTGTGTCACTGAGTCATCCTTTTTTATTAAAGTGATACAACTCTGTGACTTTCAAAAGTTCATCTATTTATATAATAAATTCGAATGTCACTATGTTACACTTTTTTAATTTTAATCCTAGAGGCCATGGCCCAACATATCATACAATTTTGGAATCAGGCCGACTACGTGAGCAAATTAAAATATTCCGGGCTGGACCCGGGCTCACAATCCTGAAATTTTGGATTCGCAAGTTTTCATTACTACGATTGTTTTAGGCGATTTTTGTACGTGATTTTTTGCAACCATTTTTTGTACGATAACAATTTTTATAACATGAAAATAAATTTGGGAATAATCGAAATTAATTGCGAAATTCAGCGAAAGTCATCCATGAAATAAAAATAATGGTTTGTATGGAATGTAAGGACCTACGTACATCAAATTGGCTTTAAATTAAGTAGCGACAGAAGAATTATCGCTGAACTTTTAAAAGGTAAGCTTAAATATTAATGCAATACTTAAATGCAGCGGTCAATTTTGAGTTCTTTTGTAGTTTATCGTTGCCTATCGCTGAAGTTATTAAATGCATGAGTTTTACTAAGCTATACAAATAAAATATTTATCTGCATTTATAGAAAATTAGTTCATGAGTAAAATGAAGCGTGTAATTAATCAGTTCATTTACTCCTACGTTTCTTAGATTGCATTCTTATTTGTCCAAGCCTTTCATGTGAAACACTCAGTTACTTTTGTCTATTAAGTGATCGTCTTGCTTTAACTTTATTTTGAAATAGACTTTGTCGTCATCGTTCTTTTCCTTCTGTTGCTAATCTTTTACTGCCGAGAGATATGTCAATATCACTGTTAATCAGCAATATTATTGGTCCTGACATGGCATCTCAGCTTCAGTCACTTTTTTCACCAGCATAATATATATTTTCTACAAATATTGTCATGGTAATTGTTCGGACGAACTCTTCGCCGTGGTATTTAGACATTATGAATTTAAGCACAGTACTAGATTGGCAATAAGGTCCCATCGATTTACATTTGAATTGGCTATATGTAACCGTAAGTTCTATGCTAACAGTTTCTTTCCTCGCACTTGTTGCTTGTAGAACTCTCTTCAGGCTCAATTTAATAATTGAAATGCAACGTCAATCGTTATCTACTGTATTTTTGTTTACTCTTCTGTTGTTCTCAATCCTTAATAATCTTTGTCTTTTTTCTTATTCTTTCACACTCAGTAACACCTTGTGTCTTTGTGACTCTACTGCCTTGCATGGGGTGACATGATTAAAAATATATATATTAAACACATAACATTATTAACATTAAAAGATATTGATTTTGATCAATATCTTTATTAGCGATCTTTTTAGCGATTTATGTAATACCAGGATTAATCAATGAATCATAAATATCATTGAACTTATAAAAAATATAAAGCAAATGGATTAATTAATCGATTCATTGGCCTCTATTTCAGTTGGGAATTATTTATCTCCCCACAATACATTGTGTTCAAGAATTTTATTTCACTGTATCTCACTATTAAAACTTTCTGATAATTGTTGTAATTTCTGACGACACGGATACACTAATTCTTTGTAAATATCCAACCTATGATAAATATGTCCTCAAATCATTTTTCGGGATATAAACTATTTTAAAATACATTCAAAGTTTTCAATACTATTTATATTGTCCATGTACCTGGAAGCTTCCCCCAGTCACGAGAGACTATGGCATTTATTAAGGTACCTACCAAATCCCCGTTGCAGACGCCTGCTCAGGCACATTTATGTTTCACTAGAACCCACAGAGCCAACGTAAAAAGTATGAATTGAAAGTATGCTGGCCTGACTTTAGTTTCAATTTCTGTGAGAGAGTTCATAATCTGATGTGAGCAGCAGTTGAATAAGAACAGTACACTGGAAACCTCAGCTACGATGACTTGTGACTGTGCTATTCTAAACCGTAATTTACATATGGTTTGGTTCGATCCATGGTTATATTTTCTGAAATTTCCCCAACGTCTCCTCATATATTATAAAGAAATAACATCCTAAACAAATCGACTAGGGTAATATTAGAACCCAGGTCTTAATCTCGGAACAGTAACGTTCTAACTGCCTTGACCATGGTTCTCATTATATGAATCTCCCTCATATGAATAAGTTTTGTTGTCCCGGTATTTTTCGTTCTGTTCCTAATATTTTTTCGAGTGATATTTCCATTTCCCTGTTATATTAAGGACATTTTTAACATTAAATGATATTGAACAAGAAGCGATTTATCTAGTAATCAATGAATCAAAAATATAAAGCAAAAAATAAATAAAAAAATATAAAGCAAACGGATTAATTAATCGATTCATTGGCCTCTATTTTAGTTGGGAATTATTTATCTACCCATTACTGAATCACAATACAGTGTTTCAAGAATTTTGTCTCATTGCATCTCACTATTAAAACTTTCTAACAATTGTCGTCATTTTTGATGGCACAGATACACTTGTCGTAGTAATAGTAGTAGTTACAAAAATAATAATAGTAATAAACAAAATGATGGCGTAAATATTCCAATATTTTTCAACAGCTAAGTGAAGAGCGCGATTTAAGAAAAGAAAAAGAAGAGAAAAACAGTGTTTGACAATGTTAAACAATATTTCAACAGAATATCTTCTTCAAGTTATATTTTTTTTTAAATTAAGTATAAAATTATATAAATCTACAAAAAATTATAAGTCTTTGTAAAAACATTGTACTGGTAATGAACGCGTCAAAACGCCGCCAGCGTTAAGGCATTCAATTGAATTATGCTTAATCTTGGAATTTTCTGTTAGCCGATAAGTTACTAAGAGGAATTAATCAAATGGCTTAATATAAATCTTATCATCTCCTGGCATTCTGTTCACTCACCGGGCCGGGAAGCTGGTAATTTACATATGTAACCATCCTCATGCATTTTAAGGGTCGAAAGGTCAGGAGATTCTTATAATAATAATAATAATAATAATAATAATAATAATAATAATAAGAATTAAGCCAAAGCACACACAAAATATATTGCCTCCAAATTTTCGATTTTTTTCTCACCTTATAGTCAATTTATACTAACATTAATAACGTACATGTAACCAACAATCAATATACACCAGTTTTTCAATATCGACAAAAAACGATAAACGTATAAATAACATACATTTTTCATTTTTTTTTTTACACTACCATCTTTAAGAAATTAAATTCTATTTCATAATTAATTTCCCAATAAATTTTTTTGTTGTAGGACTAGTAAATAAAAAAAAAAAAAATTAAATTTATAAACGTTCCTATGTTTTTTTTCTTAGCGGCGAAATATATATATATATATATATATATATATATATATATATATATATATATCCACCCCGCAAAACACACACATATATATATATATATTTATATATATGTGCGTATGTATGTATGTGTGTGTGTTTAGTGTATCGGGACAGCAGATCATTATTCAATCATATATTGTTAAATATAACAGACAACGAATGTCTACTATATTTGATCATGATCCGTTCGGAGCTTCGTATAGCAAACTTCTGTGTAGATATAACAGGATGTCATCTTTGATGGTGAACATTTCGGTTGTAATATCCATATAACTATTCTGATGATTCCTCATGTGATCCGACAGCTGAGATCAAGGAACAGCATGAAAAGAATAAAGGGTATTCTAATAACTTGGGCCGATTTTAAATGTGAATTAAGTTTAAATGTCTAATTGAAATTGCCAAAGTCTGACGTTGTTAAATCTGAAATAAAAAAAATCATTAGACTTAATTCACATTTAAAATCGGTCCAAGATATTGGAACACCATTCATATCCAAATGTTGGACAGTTTTTGTCTTCATTTTCTTCCGAAACTAAAGCCACTATACGAAGCTTAGAACGGCTCATGATCAAACATAATAAACATTCGTTGTATGTTATATTTAACAATATATTCTTGAAATATATATCTATATATATATATATATATATATATATATATATATATATATATATATATATATATATATAATATGAATAAATATATTTCAAATGTGTGCTATATTTATGGGATAAATTGAAGTGACAGTCAATATCAGAGATAGTGTGTATGTAAATATAAAAGTGAACATTTATGTCAACACTCAGAGGCGACAGGCTGTTTCATGCTACACGCAATCATCAGTTTGTTAGTTTTACTTTGTGTGGTTAAATGGATTATAACTGAGAGATATAAATGCACACAAAAAAACAAATCAAGAAATGGTTAATACTAAAATATATATATATATATATATATATATATATATATATATATACAAAACAGATATATAACTCTAGACTTACTTGAACAGGCAAAAGGCTGCTACGGATACCAACCTTAGGATAGAAAACCAAAAAATCTTAACCCTTTAGACATACACCACATTCCTGGAAGTCAAACCATCCTCCATCAATAATTAAACATATACCTCCTCATCAATAGAAAATAGAATTAGGTGACTCTTTTGTCATTAACTCCGCAAACAGGGAAATATTCCAACAACACAATAGCTTCTATAACACCGCCCTAAAAAATAGTGGTCTTTATAAAATGCTAACATTAACTAGAGAAAATTACACTGGACATGCTGTAACAAAAAAACAGGAAAAGAAATATCATTTGGTATTACCCCTCCGTTCAACCAAAGGGTTAGTATTAAACTAGGACAGAAATTTTAGCTCTAATTAATAAACACTTCCCCACCAATAGTAAGTCTTAGTAATATATTCAATAAGAACACCCTAAAATTGAGCTACAGCTGCTCTGATAATCTTGAACGCATAATAAAAAAACACAATAATAAGATCTTGAACAAACCCCCCATGCAAAAATATGAAAAAAAACAGTATTAATAAAAACTCTGACAAACCTCTTAAATCAGACGATAAAAAAGATAAAAAATTATGCAATCTCTAGAAACTCAGAAGACTGCCCATTAGAAAATAAATGTACCAGAAACAATATTAATTCTGTGGTATACCAATGTACTATTTCATCCACAGAGAGCAAACACCCTAGCACTAATATGATATACATTGGGTCCACGAAGAATAATTTTCAAAAACAGAAAGAAAAAAGATAGATGGAGGCAGCATAAGAATTTGAAAAACTATCCTTTAATAATATAAACAAACGAAATCAGACTTCACTATCAAAAATATTTTTGGCACCTGAAGGAAACAAATAAGACACCAAAAGTTAAATGGAAAATTATTGAAAATTATTAAGCCAAAGCACACACAAAAATATTTTTTCTCACCTTATAAACTAACATTTGGGATGACCCATGCCCTTTTGCCTCCATGAAAAATTGCACATCATTAAACCTATTTTTCTTATATATATATATATATATATATATATATATATATATAAATAATAATAATCTATTAAATAATAGACACGAGTTAACGGATCATTATTTTTTTGTAGGCATCATCAGATTTTTGGTTTGAATTATTAGATAACAAAAAAAATTTATATAACTTGTTTAACAAATAGCCCAATCATCAGATTCATAGTAGGAATAATTAACTACAAACATGCATACTACATAACACACTTCATAATCCATAGCCTAAATTAGTAGTTTAAATATATATATATATATATATATATATACATATATATAATATGAATAAATATATTTCAAATATAAGATAAACCCTTTATGAAGTCGTCAAAAACAAACGTTACGCAATCATCAAAGTTTTTTTTTTTTTTTTCATATGCACAATTCCTTTCATAATAAAATAAAATAAAATAAAATAAATAAATCTCCATAGACAAGCAAACTAGACGATGGCCAATACATCTTCCGTTTCATTTTTGACACCCCATAGGAAAAAAACCTTTTTCCCCGACTTGACACCTTGAAAGTATCTCTATACCGCTACTTAATATAAACACCCTACACTCGCCTACCTAATTTAGACAATTCACCATAGCTGTTACCATGGGGATTTTGATTTCAATTTTAAAACAAGTAAATTTCAGATATACGTTATTCCAACAAAAATTTCGCTTGAGGATGGAACGGAGCCCATTTTACTTTCAACTCAATTTAATTTAAAGGATTATATTGAATCATCAGATTTTCGGCTCTTAGTTTTGAAACATGAGACCTCTTATGATAACCCTTTATGAAGTCGTCAAAAAACAAACGTTACGATTTGGAATCATATTTTAAAATAAATAATTATATTTATGCTCTACTTTTGGTATCGAGCACTATTTTTTAAAAATAATAACTAAAATACTAAGGGATTTCAATTTTGGATTATTTACCTAACCAGTTCCTTCCTATTTTCTATATATTTTCATATATATATATATATATATATAAACGTATATATAGTAAACATAATAAATATATATATAACATATATATATATATATATATATATATATATATTACTTCAAACGTATATATATATATATATATATATATATATATATATATATATGTATGTGTGTGTGTGTGTGTGTGTGTGTGTGTGTGTGTGTGTGTGTGTGTGTGTGTGTGCGGTAATCAAATTAAAATTAAAGGTTCAAAAATAATCACGCAATTTCAGGATTAGCAAAAATTAATCATTTCATCAGGATCCAGAATTTTACTTATTTTTTCAGGCGATCAGAACTTCTGTGAAAAATGCTCTAAATAGATAACTTGAGCTACAACACTCAATAAATCAGGAAAAGATTCAATACATTTTGAGAAATATCGACAGAAGAGGTTCGCGTCTACGTGTGAAGTGACACACACACACACACACACATATATATATATATATATATAAGCAGTCATACATGAAGAGAAAATTAAAACACCTAAAAAATCCCCTTGAAAATGGCTAAAGAAGTGTCTGAAATCGCTTGGGACAATGTAGAGTATGGACAATTTTTGCACTCTTTTACACCCACCAAACGGAAAAACGTAAGTGGACATTGAAATCGATATTCGGAACCTCTGGGAGTTGATTTCAATGTCCATTTTATATTTACATACGATATATCACTTTAATCTGTACATATAGCGTACCTTAGAACTATCATATATATATATATATATATATATATATATATATATATATATATATATTAATATATATATATAACTTTCTGTAGAACCCTCACATTAGTCCCCATTAGTCCCCATATACATACACTCTCGCTAAATTTATTTTTTATACCCGGAGTTATTTTTTTCGATTTCTTTTTGAATTTTTAGCTCTGATGAATTGGATCGTAATTACGATGCCAATGTAATAAATTATAACTATGGAATATTAGTATTTAAGCCATTTTATTATATTCTTACTCTGTCCTGGACATTGAGTTCTACCTGGATTCTATCCTCTTGGAATTTATATATATATATATATATATATATATATATATATATGCAATTTTATACGAAGACAAACCTAAAAAAAGCTTTTGTTTTGGACTTTGTCCCATTATCGCGAAGCACACACGCTCACACAGACATACATACACACACACAAGCATATATATATATATATATATATATATATATATATATATATAAATTAAACACCACTTATATATATAACTGATCATATACATATATATATATATATATATATATATATATATATATATAAATTATACATATATTATAAATTATACATATATATATAAACAAATTACATGCATATATATATATATGTGTGTGTGTGTGTGTGTGTTATAAACAAATTACACACACACACACGCACTGTATAATTTGTTTCTAATAAAGTGTTGTTCTGCTGGCTTGTGCGCTAATCGTATGAAACCACTGATTCTATCCTTAGCAGTTGTCTGTGATTTTCACGAATGTTCTGTTATTACAAGATGGATGTATTTTAGCTTCTGGAAAAGAGTTTTATTTTTTAACAACTGTTACAGAGATCATTCCAGATTCGTTTTTAAGCAAGTAAACAAATCAACATCTGCCACATCATATGATGACTTGGCTCCTTCCACCATCTGTTGATAAGATTATCAATGCACGAGAAAGAAGACGAAAACTTTTAGTCTCTTGAATAATTATGACGAAGATCGTATTTTCCTCGAAAATAAACTTGGAATTGATTGCTCTGTACTAATGGCAAGTAAGCAAGGAGACCCATTACTAGAGGTAGTGACTATATTTCCTACTGCATGTCTCATAGCTCAATAAATGCGTACAAGTCATACGAAGCAATGTTAGCCAAACTTGTGATTAACAAATTTGTTTCTCTTCGTATATTTTAGCCAAGCAAAAATAGAATTTGAATGGTGAAACGTTCAGCAGACCGGCCCTCTCTGTGGAATGATTATATGTATCTAAGAGAATTTCTCAGTTTGATCAAGAATTTGGTTTGGTTGCTTTGGTTTTGTAACATATCAACAACTCTATGGGTTATTTAATGTCAAAATCTAAATATTTTGTTATAATATTACCTCCAGTGATTCCAGTCTGTGGGGAGAGGTGATTTCACCGAGTATTTGCGCGTGAGTCTGACGAAACCGACAAGAATCTGTAATTAACGATCATCCATTTATACCACCCGCCCATTCAAGCTTGAAGCAACTGATATTCCCAAACGGTCACCCATCTAGCTACTGAACAAGCTCGATGTTGCTTAACTTTGGTGATCGTACAGGAACTAGTGTTTTAACGTGGCGTGACCGAAAGGATAGTGCAACTAAGCAGGGATACCATATATATCAATTAATTATTCAGAAATTGCTTTTTTGTACATTTCGTACACGAAACTGAGCAGATTTCGGATTTCGAGAAATATATTTCATTGAGGAAGTATGCTTTCCTTAAAAGGCAAAATAGACTCATAATCAAAAGGTGGTTTCTCCTAGAAATGGGCACACAGATTCGAACCCTACCGATGATTTCCTTCTTTTAAGATTTCTCGAATGCGCAGGCCGATTGACGTAATACTCATTGTTTAAAATAAAAACAAAAACCAGCCTGAATGTCCGAGAAATTTTCATAGAAAATATTCGTCCTCGGACATTCAAGCCTGTAAATGTTGTTTAATACTGTTTATTATAAGACAGAGCATTTACTTAAATATTTGTATCTATAAAAAGAATGTATAAACATAAAAATGTCTTGAAATAATTGTCGGACTTTGTCCATTTCATAATATATATATATATATATATATATATATATATATATATATATATATATATATGGGTTGTAGGGAGTAAAAAAGAAAACTGAGAATAGTGAGGATTGAGGAAAGGACAAAAGATGTACAGGAGTCGAGAAAATAGAAAATGGTGATTGATATTTCATTTCAATTTTTGAAGATTGTAGTTATCTGGGAAGTAGGTAACCGGAAGGGAGTTTCACAGGTGGGAAGTGCAAGAAAAGAAACTGTTGGAGTAGAAGTTCCAGTTATATTTAACTATCAACATTAAAAGGGTGGGACCTAGATACCAATCTATTAGCACACTTAAATTAATTTAGTCGGGGCACCAGAGAAAAATCTTCTCAGAGCAGTTAGCATGAAAATATTTATAGAAAAGACAGAGTGAAGTCACGTCCTGTCACATCATGGCAGTTAGAAAGTGACTGAAGTCGAGATGCCTGGTCAGGATTGATCTTTCTTTGGATTTTGTTCAGAATCTTAAAATGTACAGCAGGAGCAACAAACCAGATATGGCGGCAGTATTCAGTACACGGGTGAATGGCAGATATGTATATATGCAAGATGGATTCCAACGAGAAAAATGTTCTGGCGCGACACAGTGACCCTAATATCCTTGCAGTAGATACAGCTATTGATTCAATAGATTCATAGCTGTATCAAACTTACAGCAACCGCCGTCTCTCTAACTCTCTGCATTAGCAGGGAGGAACCCGGACGAGGCTTTGCCGAAGGGCAAGGTTTTCGTTCCGGGAAACCCGCCTAGGCTAGGTTTCGTTCTCGAACCCGCCTAGGCTATATTTTTGGCCGGGCCTACGGGCCCTGATTACCCAAATTAAACCCGGCCTTGTGCCACATGCTACCCCACGTGGGGGGCAGCTATATATAGCTATTGATTCAATATAGTGAACAACATGAGGTCAAGAAGGCGCAGTGGGTTGCTCTCTTGAAGTCTAGCGTCAGCCACGCTGATAGCAGACAGAAAAGGTTCACTATGGTGGTTTAATTAATGCAGCATTGTTTTAAAAGCGTTAAAATTTACAAGTCATTTCTTGCTCCAGTTACCCACTGAGTGGAAGTCCTTTTCATGATGTTTCCGTTAAAGTTTACTCTATTAAAAGTCTGGTAGCTGACTCCATAGTCGTCAAAAATGAAAATTGAACTTAAAATAAGCGACAGTTGAAATTTCTCGGATACATGAGGAAAGAGGGCTTGGAGTATTTGACACTCCCAGGGCATACTGAAGACAAGAGTAGTAGAGGGAAACCCCAAGTAAACTATTCTCAGAAGTTTTTTTTGCAAATCTCGGAGAACAGCGAGATAAATGTTACTTAGGATTGGAAGTTATGGAGAGCCATTTTTATACAAGTTCTGGAAGGACAGGAAAGATAAAAAAATGATGAATCAAAACTAGTAACTGACTATTTACGTGGAAATATATCTTCTCATCATATTCGAAAATTAATTTGTTTAATCCGGTACATGTTCAAGGAAACAGGGCACATGGTGAGAAACAAACGCAATACGATGCGAAAATATCTTTTTTGCAGACTCGCTCACTATAAAATATGTAATTCTTTGTTTGTGTATGTGCACGTATATGCCTATGTGTGTTTATTGTATGTATGTTTGTAAACATCTTTAAATTAATTAATTCGTGTGTATATGTATGTATATATACATTTTTGTTTGAAGGAGTACACGTGTAAAGCAATTTATACACACATAGGGTGTAGACAAACATGTCTATATGTGTGTGCGATTGGGTGTCTTATAATGTTTTTTCGACTTTAGATGGATGTATGCATTTATTTTTATGTGTTTGGATACATATCTGAAACAGACTTGTGTGGATATTTGTTTGAGGCTTTATATGTGTGTATGTGAATGTAGCGTGTGTCTGTGTTTAGTCGAAATGTCAGTAGTACGGAGGCGTTCCAGTCAAGCATGTGTCTATCTTCAATGTTGTTTATATTTTGACCGCCCCAATATAACACCGCAGCAGATAATGAGAGTAAACACGAGGCGTTATCAGTTAGAATCAGGCGTAAATCCGTTGTGAGCCTCGCAGATATGTTCTCGCCGCTAGTCAGGCCACGGCCATCCATCTTTCAGCACTTGTTCTAAAACGGCTCCCGAAGGAGAAACAAGCGATCAATCAGAAAATGGCCGACAGATATAAAGGAGCAGATAATTAGCCAGTATCTTGTGATAACGCCCTCTACCGGGCAACTTGTAGACGCTTTTTAGCTCCTTTGTGCTTCTTACGTTTTTCTTTCTTTCTTTCTTGATTTCTTTCTTTTTTTTTTTTTTTTTTTTTGTCTATTTTCTTTCCAGATTTTTTTTAACCTTTATTTTATTCCAGATACACCTTTGAAAAAGAAGAAATCATTTTTACACTTACTCTCTCTCTCTCCCTTTCTACTCCCTTTGTGTTGAGCATCCGTTTCTTTTTTAGATTCTTGCTCTAGCTTTCTTTTTTAGTTTACATTTGTCTTTTTCTTTCTTTCTTTCCTTCTTTCTCTATTTATTGCTCGTTTGAGTTTGAATTTTAAAGAACACCCTTTTCACTTTTAGATCTTCCTCTCTTCTTTCTTTTATTGTTTCTTCCTTTTTCTTTTCTTTTCTTTTTGCTTACTTTTATCTTCGTCCTTTCTTTATTTCTTACTTTCTTTTTCATTTGCTTACATACTTTCCTTCTTGCTTATTTTCTTTCTTTCTCCTTCTGTTTATTCCTGCCTATACTTTTTTATTTTTTCTTTCTTTTTCACTCTCTTTCATGTTTGCTTGTTTATGTACTTGCTTACTTTTTTCCTTCGTTTTTTCCTTCCTCTCAATTTCTATTTTTCTTTTTTCTTTCATTAATCTATCTATCTATCTATCTATCTAATCTATCTATCTATCTATCTATCTATCTATCTATCTGTTTGTCTGTCTTTCGAGCCCTGTCTTGTCATATCTATCTATCTAGTTATTCCTTGATTGTGTTTGCAATTTAGAGAACAAATCTTTTTTTTTTTTTTTTTAGATTATGCCTTCCACCTTTCCTTCATTTTTTGTTTCTTCATTTTTTCTTTTGCCTTTTTTATTACTGGTTTCTTTTATTTTTCTTTCTTTTCATTTTCCCTTCTTCTTTCTTTCTTTCTTTCTTTTTCCTCATTTTTTCTTTCCTTTTTATTTTCCTTCTTATTTTCCTTCTTTACCCGTTTTCTATTTTTTTTTTTTGTTTCCTTTTTTATTGCTTTTTTTCTTTCTTGACTCCTTCTTTGCTTCATTACTTTTTATCTTTTTGTTTTCTTTCTCTCTTTCCTTTTATTCTCTCACTCACATTCCAACATTTTATTAGTTTGTGTATTTGATTTCGTTTTCTTCTAACGCAATTCTTTATCAAGTTATTTCTTCATAAAAAAAGGATTCTCCTCTGTTTTGTTTCCTGTATTTTCCGATAGATTTCCTTTCAGTCAAAACAGCATCCTTTTTACTCACTTCTTTTTTCTTCATCTTCTTTCTTTTTGTGAAGCGCTCTTTTCCTTACTCTTTTAAATTTTTCTTTCAAAATTTTCCTGTCTTTTTTGTTTTCGTTTTACTCTAGTATTTTTATGTCTGCTTCATTTTTTTGTGTTTATTTTTAGTTTGGCTTTATTAAAAAGCTCATTTTACGTTTGAATTTTTTCTTTCAAACATTACCACCATTTTTTTTTACTCTTTTAAATGGAGATTCTTTTTCGTTGACTTGCTTCATGGCTTCCTTTTCTAAGCATCCATTTATTTCATATAAATTTTCTTATTTCGTTTCTCCTTCTTACCTTTTCCTTCCTGTCATCTCTCATTATTTTCCTATTCTATTCTTGCCCTACTCCTTCTCTCTATTTCCCCGCCTTTCATTGCTTCTGCTCCGTTCTTGCATTTTACCATTCCTTTGGCTATTTCGTCGGAAGCGCCTTTGTTATTCTGTTTTCAAATAGTCAGCTCTTTTCGCCATCTCCTGCCAATCTTAGGACCTAACTTATTCCTGTTTTTTTTTTGTTTTTTATTTATTTATTTTTTTTGAGTCGCCGATTCTCTGCAGATATCAGCCACGAACAATGTGACACGTTTTTCCTCTGGGCATCAGTGCAATGTCTCCTCTTGCTAAATGTTGGACACGTGGAAAGGTAACTCATTCATCAGGTTCCCACTGTTTACATTCAATGCGCTCATAGTCAACCACTGCCTTTTCTAAGTCTAAACGACAAACAACTGACAGGCAAATGTATTAAGTTGGCCAGAAAGTCCTGTCTCACTTAAGAAGCGGAAATAAAACAACAAAACATTTATGGAGCAACACCAACATCTATTCTTCAAAATAAAGTTCATCATTCTCGACGTTCTACTGCAAGCGATCAGCCAGCATTCGAATCTGTCCAAGATACCAGTCCACTGGCTTTGAATTTAAAAACTGTAAACAAGCTTCCTTCACTTTATCAAAAGTGTTGTATCGCTGGTTGCGGAGGAAGTGTGCCATTGAGCGGAATAGGCCATAGTCACTCTGGGCAGCATCGGGAATGAATGATGGATGTGGAAGAGTCTCAACACCGTCCATCTGTTTGAACTTCTCCTGAGTCAACCTGGTTTGCTGAAACAAAGCCCGACATCGATTAACTAAAGTAGGATACTCCTTCTTTAATATGTCATACACGTGATCAAGCTACTAACAATACAGTTTAGCGTTGATGGCGCGACCGTGTGGAACAAGCTCGAAATGCAGTCCTCCTTGGAAATTTCACTAGGAGGGACAACTCAACACCACCCACTCAACACAGTCGACTGAGCGCAGGGGCAACTCAGGACCTAGACAATTCAGCATCAAAAAAACATAACTTTTTTTTTATCACCGAATAAAAGTAATTTATTAAGGATTAAACCTTAATCAGTGAATATAATCCCTTTTCAAATACCTTATTTGAAGAAAACTTCAAATAAGGTATTTGAAAAGGGATTATGTAAAATATGAACCTTTTTTTTGTTGTTTTTAATTATTCCTAATAAAGTAAATCGTAAATTATTAAATTATTTTTATGAAAATATTTTAGAATGTCGATTCACTTTATTAAAAAATAAATTACATTATGATTTACGTTATTAAAAATAATTAAAAACAAAAAACTGCTTCATTTTGTTTTGCATTTTTTGTTTATTTTATAAAAAAAATAATTTAAAACACGTGTGTTTATTGAATTATTTTTATCTGTCAATTTACTATATTAAAAAATAAATTTCTTTACGATTTAATTAAAATCCCCACAAAACAGCATAAATGATTCCAGAGATGTGTATAATATCGAAGATGGTTCCAAGATTTTAGGCTGGATTGTTTAATCGGAGGCCCAGAAACCCATGAAATAAATAAACTCTTTCCCCTCGTTTCTGTTTTTTTTTTTTAAATCTAGCAAGGGTAATTCTCAGATTAATCATCAAAATCTATGCATATGATACCAGTGTTTTCGGTCGCATTTCCAGATAGTAAAATAACCGGATACTTGCAGTTGGTCGCTCTTCTGACAGCTCAATGGGGAAATAACTGAATTGTTATTTTAAATAACTAAGAAAAAAAACGAGGTAGTATCGTTTAATCAGTACTATTCAGATCACAATTTTTGTTTAGTACCGATTAACATCTATTCTCATTCAAGTTCACTCAAGAGTATATATATATATATATATATATATATATATATATATATATATATATATATGTATGTATGTATGTTCTAGTTCTCTAATTAACTTCTTGATGTTAAGTTGAAATTCATCAAGGAAGATGCCGTAGTTTTTGTTAACCCAAGTACTTTCGATCTCCTCCGGGACCATCTTCTTCAGGTCCTCTATATAAAAAACAATCAACCAAAACTGAACAAAATTTATTATAAGAGTATTACCAATGTTTTAAAATGTATTTGACCAACATTTAATACCATTTTGCTTTTTTACCACCTCTGGTTACACCACTTACATTGACACACATGTTTTGAAAAAAACAAAAAAGAAAAAGAAAAAAAAAACATACCACAGCCACAACGGATAAATTTAAAATTTGAAAATAATTGTAACAGAGCTCGTTCACGCATGTTTACAAAAATCGCGTTCACAACGATCACAATAAATCTGTCTTCGCAGGAGATCGAAAGCACTTGGGTAGAAAAAAACAAACTACGGAGCCTTCCTTGATGAATTTCAACTTAACATCAAGAAGCTAATTAGAGAACTAGAAAAGATTATTATGAAAATAAAGAGACACAATATGTTTCAATGAAACATGGTTGAATGAAGATACGCTGCGGAGGAGTGGGGGGGGCGGCAAATTCAAGCAGCGTCTTTATTTTCTTGCTACACCACTATCGTATACACAAATTAGGAATGAGTCTTAGTATAAGTATGTTACTTCACTAAATTAAACGGAATAACTTTTCATTCATATTAGTGGAGTTCTAATCTATTCTTGGCCTCTTTTTCACTCTCAAGCTGTTGAACCACAAGAGAGGTTAACTTCAAAACAAAATCAAAGGCTTAATATTAACGTCAATAGTAGCAGAACGGTGTAATTTGTCTGCTCTGATTTTTTCCCTCTACAAAACTGTTTCAAAGAACAAGCAATAAATGCGAAAAAAAAAAATAATTCAACGAAATCAATCAAAATGCTGTGAATACTAGAGGCGTACAAAAATCAGTTAAAAAAATTAATCTATGTTTTCGACAAACTCCGGCCATACGATCAAGAAGCTACTTTGAAATGAGGAAATAATTTAAATAATATAATTTTTCCATGCCCATGAAACAAAACATCAAACAGGGCAGTCGGATTGACACAAACCCAAGTTAACATCCCAAGTTATTGTAAATTAATTTACATCAAAATTTAAATAAACTTACTTCTTAAAGAGCAGGATCAATTTACCCTACTACTAGTTCAAAAAAATGTAAGCTTGATTGAATGGTCAGACTCGGCGTATAGTCGGTAACCGGATAATTTGTAGCGGATGGGTTTGGTTATCAGAGTTTTATTTTGATATCTCTAAACTAGAAATACTTTTGTATTAAATGTAGTCAGAGATATCGTCGCCGCTAAACTGGTCTCTGTATGTGTGCTTATTTTGCCATTTTTGCAGATGTAAATGTAATAAAAAAAGCTAAATGAAAAAGAAAACGCAGAGGGAAAAGTACTGAAGATCAAATCTTATGAAAATCAGAGACTAATCAGTGGGGGCGGGGACTAAGGGGCCAGCCAAAATTCGGTGGGGGCCATTTTCAGTTATCTCCCTTTAACTCAACTCTTCAAGTTTTTGTTTACCACTGCAGTAGCCAGGTACTGAAATCTTTCGCTCAAGTTACTGGGCCTTGTGACTTTGAGGGAATCAGTTTATGGAATTCATAAATTTAATATCTCAATAATCATTTTTTACAGAAGAGGTGTCTGCGAAGTGTCGAACCACTTGTGAAGGTCGTACTGATGTTATTTGGACCACAGATCTTTTGAACAAGAGTAGAGATTCATCTCTTGTTTCCTGTATAGGATTGGATTTCTCCTTCCTCCTAAAGTCTTTTAATTCCCTTTTAATTCCTCGTAGCCCCTTACGTCTTAGTGCCATTATCGCCTTGCTTATGAGAGAATTGATTTTAAAAAAGGTAAAACGGATGAAAATGAGGAAAACTGAATCAGGAATTAATAAAGGAAATATTTTTCTTTTTAAAAAAATAATTCCCCCCGCCAAGCAAAACAGTAATGCTATTAAGATGTAAATAGTTACTGATTGTTAAAGAATATGAGAAAAAACAAACTATTATGGTGAGAGAACATAAAGAATTTCACCAAATAATTTCAATATTTTTAAACAAAAGCAGGCAATACCTTCCCCGCTTTCATATGATTGACATCGAGGAACAAGCATCAACCCCAAACAACTTCCGGTTTTTGTTTCTATTGAAACGTTAATCAGAGAGCAAATTAGATTACTGATCTTTTACGAATGGCTTCTGAAGAAATTCTAGACGGCAATGGAATGAAAACAAATCAGATGAAATATATATTTGAACAGCCGACAAAAAAAAAAAAAGAAGTTAATGCTTCTGTTTTTAAAATGTACGAATTTTCCTGTTCGTAATGATTGAAAATTTCATATCAATATCTTTCAGAATTTAACTTAGCATTCTGTCTATATTTGAATCAGTAATACGGAGTGCTACAGAAAAAAACACAATATTAAAAGTAAAATTTCAATATGTGATCTGGTAAAAAATGGTTACTGAGACATAGGTTTATAAATCCCACAAATTCATACACTGATATGCACGTGGCCCAATGAATAAAACCATTGGTTGAACCCAGTGACTTGATTCAAAGAGTTGTGTGTTCAATACCTGGCTACAAACAAACAAAACCTGCAGTGTTTAATGCAATAACAACGAATCAGATATAAATTCAAACGTTCATAACGTCAATTTAAAAGGGCTCAATACAAAAGTAAAGCTATAACTCTTTATTATAGGTTATTATTTGGGGGATAACTGAGACATCCAGAAGAAGCATGGCACATGGAACTAGAGCAATCTACCCGGGTGGAAAAAAATAAAGAGTTCGTTCGAAATTTCAATCACCCGAAGAAGGCCAGAGCGTACAACGGCCTAAACGTCGAGAATATGGCAATAAAGATGGTCACAACAGTGTGAATAATGTAAATATATAGCCTTCATCGGAAAAAAAGAAGAAATGCGCTAACATGTATGAGTTTAAGCTTGACCATAATGCTTCTTAAAGTGATGCCAACATTAACAGAGCGTGGGATGATCGATCCAATTGAGATCGGACAATATGTCTCTGCAATTGACAATCAATATCTGAAAGCACTCGTCGAACAAAGGAGTCAGAGAAATGTTTCAGATAATGGGTGTCAATATCGGAAATTGGCAAGGTGACGAAACTCAATAAATGGGTTACACAAGAACTCAGTAAATGTCAAAGAATTCAAAGTTTTGAAGTGTGTTCGAGTCTGAATTTACGAAATACGAATGGTCCGTTTCCTGATCCAATAGTGACCTGTGATGAGAAATGGATCCTTTTATGACAATCATAAACGATCAGCTCAGTGGCTTGATCACGACGAAGCACCCAAATATTTTCCAAAACCGAATTTAAGCCAACAGAAAATTATAGTGACTGTCCGGTTGTCTAGCATTGTAATATATATTACAGCTTAGTGAAATCTAACCAGAACATCACAGCCGAAGTCTACTGAAAGGAAGTGGATGAAATGTACATTCAGTTAAACAAAATGCGACCGGCAATATTTAATTGACGAAATCGATTTCTATTTCGTAACAATGCTCGTTTATATACTGCCAGGATGACACTGTTGGGATACGAAATTTTGACATTGCGTTGCAAAGAAGAAACTGCATTCAAAGACTTATTGGGGTCTAAGCCTTTAGACTTTATCAGAAAGGCAAAAATAATCTTGCAACTCGAGGAGAGAAGTGTATAGATGATCAGCGTTTTTATTTTGACTAATTTAAACACTGTTTAAATACAGTAATTCAGAAATAAAACTATCAAATCTATCTCTCTCTCTTATATATATATATATATATATATATATATATATATATATATATATATATATATATATATATATGCACCCTATATATATACATATATATATGTATATATATAGTGTTTGTAGATAGATAGATAGAACAAAATGCTAACACATATAGAAGATACTACAGAGTCCATTTCTGGGTAAAATGATAGAAGTGGCTTTATCTATAAGGGTGACGTCTATTATTAAATCATTGCAAAATCTCGTACACACTTACAAAGTACATTTATCAGGCAAGTAACTAGTTTCCATTGTTTTAAAAATAGTGTGTCATCGTTCTACAAGCTTGTTGATGTAATTTTTGTAGAAAATGAAATACTGTAGTCACTTTTGGGTGGGAGCTACCAAGTCCTCACTTTCCACTGTCGATAGAGTCAAAAATTAGTGACGAATTATTTTCCACCTTCCACTCTCACTCTCACTCTCTCTCACTCTCTCACTATCTCTCTCACTCTCTCACTATCTCTCTCTCACTCTCTCTCTCTCTCTCTCTCTGGATGTGGCGAGCCTCTCATTGTTCTATCACTACTTCCCCTGGAAAGTGCTTCGACGAACTACATTCCTTGGTTCCGTCAGGTTTAACCTTCGTGTCTAGGACCTGCCATATCATTTACATTGTAATAAAACATTCCCCTCCGTAATCCATCGATAAGAAATAAGTTCCAATCCAACAGCTTCTTCCCGCGAACCAATGCTCTGTGGATGCTTCCCCGATCGCCACAATCTTAATTTTTTAAGTCTAAAGTTAACCATTATCGTCCCCCCACCCATTCTATCGTTGTCGTGCTAGAAAATGACATTTTCGCTTTGACAATCTCTGGCCGTTTTTCTTGAACTCGTTTCTTTTCAAATGGCGAGATGCAGTTAAAATACCGATTTTAAAGCTTTTTTTAAAATTTTCAAAACGATAAAAAGTAACAGGAATAAAATGAAATGCTCGACAAAAAAATAATAATAGATTGGTATCATCACAGAATTTTCTAATATTACAGCTATTAGATCGTTGCAAAAGTTACTAGCCGATGAGAAAATTAAAAACAAAACTAACAACAAAACATTTATTAGTCAAGTAAATCGTCTCCATTGTTTTTAAAAACTGTTTCTCATCGTTCTACAAGCTTGCTGATGCCATTTTCATAGAAGCTTTGTGTTTGTTTTTTGAGGATGAGGTTGTGTTGTAGTTCTCGACTGGCTCTACAGAGTCATATTTTTTGTCATTTAAATTGGTCTGTAGAAACCGGAAGAAATGAAAATCGAGGGGGGGGGGCTCAATCAGGATAATACGGTGGGTGCTGGGGGAAAGGGTTCCCATTTCAACTCTTTAAGCTTCTGTAACCTGCGGCCTTGCGTTGTCATGGTGGAAAAATTACACCTTTTTTGATTTGCCAAAATCGGTTCTTTTTCTTGAACGCAAGTCTATTCAAATGGCGGCAGATTTTCAAACTCTGTTTCGTCAAAGTTTTCAGTCTATTCTCCACAATAGCAAACAGAGCGTCTTCATTGACGCCGGAAGTTTGCCTGGAGCGTGGTTGATCGTTTTGTATGAAACCCCCTTGACGAAATCTGTCAAATCAATTTTTGATTGTTCAAAGAGCTGGTGCACGATCAAAAATTCATAGGAATGTTTTTTTGTTTGTTTGTTTTTATTTTTGTTTTTTTGTTTTTAGTGGTTGCAGTTCCGATGCTTACTCCTTTCTGAAATTCATAGAGCATAATAAGGTCGAAAGTGAAACTTTTCATCCTGCATCTTTAAGGCATTCATTTGCCGACAAATCGTTCTACAAGCTTGTTGATGTTATTTTCGTAGAAACTTCGTTTTTGCGTTGCACCTTATCAAAAATGGCTGATATAATTCCATCGCTCATGAAAACTCTGTTCAAGACCGGCTCATTTTCGTGGTATAACAGCAAAGAAACCGCCATAGAAAAACAATCGAGCTTGTTTTGTTCCGTCAGAGAGTGTGGCGTGTCGAGATTGGAAACGAACCAAAGTTTCTTCAAATTGCGAGAGGCTGTTCAGAAGTCGATTTCCAATTTCTTTGCAATCTTTTCCCTCGAAATCTACTGTTTATTCTCCACAATGGCAAGCAGAGCGTCTTCATCGACGTCGGACACTCGTCCAGACCGTGGCTGATCGCTTTGATTAAAATTACCCTAAGAAATTGGTCCAGACACTTTTTGAATATCCGAAGAACTGGAGCACGATCCAAATAAACCTTCTTAAAGAATTTTGTCGAAGTTTCGACGCTTACTCCTTTCTGAAATTCAAAGAACTTTATATTGCAGAAGGGCAACTTTTCATCCTCCATCTTTAAGGCCTTCATTTGAGAAGAAAACTTTATCATTCAACAAAGTCTGTCTCGCAAATGAACAATTTCACTCTGTATCATTTCAAATTCAATTTGGGACTAATCAAAGTCATTTTGAGACTAAGCAAATTCAAAATGAAATAGTTCAGAATGGGTTCAAAAAATGGGACAAGTTCAAAATGGCAAATTCAAAATCAAAATGAAAGCCAAGTTCAAAATGGGACGAGGCAAATTCAAAAGGAAATACCCAAGTTCAGAATGGGACGTGGCAAATTCAAAAGGAAATACCCAAGTTCAGAATGGGACGTAGCAAATTCAAAATGAAATAGCCAAGTTCAAAATGGGACGAGGCAAATTCAAAAGGAAATAGCCAAGTTCAAAATGGGACGAGGCAAATTCAAAATGAAATAGCCAAGTTCAAAATGGGACGAGGCAAATTCAAAATGAAATAGCCAAGTTCAGAATGGGACGTAGCAAATTCAAAATGAAATAGCCAAGTTCAAAATGGGACGAGGCAAATTCAAAATGAAATAGCCAAGTTCAGAATGGGATGTAGCAAATTCAAAATGAAATAAGCGAGTTTTATTCAGAACGAAGCAAATTTATAATGAAATAAGCAAGTTAGAATTGGGACTAAGCAGGTTCATTATGGAAAAAACTTCTCTGCTCGTTTCAATAAACAAATATCATGGATTAAAAAATCAACAGGGCTGTAAATTAGATAATTAAAAATCGGAGCTCAGGGTTGCTTAGATTTTACTATGAAATCCTTACAAAAGGCTATTCTTTAACAGATAAATTTCTGTCAAAGTTAGAGTTTCCGGCACTTTCATTGGTAAGACAACTTGCAGTTATTTTATTTTAACAATGAAACTCGGAGATGAACTTTTGTTATTGTCGGATATAGGAAGGATTAGATTCATTAGCCTTTTAATTTTGAATTACGTTTAAGAATTTCTTTAAATTATACACACAAATAATTGTTATATATTATTCATACTTCACTGTTTTTATCCCAATGTATTGTGTCCCTTGAGAACGTTCGTGATCAGGGCTCACCACTATTTTCTCTCTACCGTATTTGTTAATAACTTTTGTTTTTGACATGTCATCCATACCCACCTCCACCATTCATTTACTGAAGCAGGCCAGATTGCGCGTTGCTTTCCCCTCCCTCCCTCTTTTTCTCTCTCTCTTACCTTCAAACTTTGCTATGTGTATCAAATTTTCTAAGCCCACTTTTCTCACTAATATGTACCAGAAACCTCAGTCGGTTCTTCATCTATGACATGATTATCCAGCATTCACATTCATGTAGGTGGACTGATACAGACCACCCGGAGGCGGTGTAATAGTTTAGCTAGAACATTTACGACTGAGTAGTGAGTTCGCTCTTCACTGGGTGCTCCCTACTTTCGGCCTTGTGCCACATCTAAGCTAAGCTTGGAAAATCACTATAGGTGGACTGATACAATACAACAGTTCAGTACACTTTTCTTTATTTCTAACGATATTTTTCTGTTTCACAATACTTTGCTCAGCTTTTGGAAGGCATCTTTCGCTCTCCTAATGCACCTTCGGATTTCCGTGTCCCACGTTTCCTCCTCTGTTAATACACTTCCCGGATATCTAACTTGTTGCATTTGTTTGTTTTCAGTATCTCTAATGTTCTTTTTGCTAAGAATTATGCATTATGTTTTCTTGCAATTGTTGTTTAGTCCTTTCTTCTGCCTTTCCTTCACTAGCTTCTGTAAGAGTTCTTGTAATTTCTTTTATGTTTCTCCTATCAACAATGTGCCATCTGCATATCTTATGCTGTTAATATTGGAACGGCCAATAATGAAGTCCTGTAGGACTTCTAATTCCCTCAGAGTGGCCCGGCTGCATAGGATGAAAATGTCTGGCGAGAACGAATTACACGACTTTTTATATTCATAAATTTACTGAACACATTTCCCATCCGTATGCTGGCGGTTTGCTGCCAATATGGGTTCTGGATTCTAATAGCCTTCCCACATATGTCATGGTTACTTAGCAGTTCCGTCAGTTTTTTGTAACGTATGTATCTTTTATAGATTATGCAAACGCTTTTGCATAATCTATAAAACATAGTTATTGCTCCTTCTGATATCATTTTGAGCATAAATATAACGTTCCTCTTGATAGGATCTTTAATGAACTCCGCTTATTTCCGGTTTGATTCTACTATGTGTTCTATTCATCAAGATTCGTTGTCTTTTATCGTAACGTACGGGTAGTTTTTACTTTGCACGACCTGTTAAATAAGCAACATATATAAAGAAGAAGGATTTGACGAAATTGGTTCTCATATTCGATATTCTTGGGATGCCGTTCCAATTTGGCTATAGGTTAGATGAGTACACAAAGATACACGATACGTGGTCAAATTCTATTCATTTCTGATCGCTACTGTTTGTTTAACATTCGTAGAATTTAAAAGCGATCTGTTCATACTGATAAAAAGCAAACAAAAAATGCTGCATGTTGAGTATTACTGATAATGAAAATACTTTATATAAGAAATATACGCAGCTTAAACAAAACAATTATTGTTTATAAAAAATGTTTAACGTCAAGTACCTCTAAGAGTTCATAGTTTCGTTTTTCTTTAAATTCTTTTCCTGTTTTTGTTTTTTTTTTTTCTCTGCAAACAAGAATGCCTGTTTTCGTCAGCTGGACAGAAAGTTAAGCAGTGTTATTGACCGCATTACCCTATGTAGCAGTCAGTAACTTACTGACAAGGCTCTAATTTGACTAATATAAACATGGACTTTCAGTGATTTGATTGCGAAACCGACACGGCAATAAATAAAAATTTGTGTTGGTTGCTTTCTGGCATTTGCCAGATCTCTCGTCTGATGTTATCGGAATGGCGGGAAAAGCTGCCAAAAGCGACGACCTTCAAATTAAGATCGCTTATTGTGTGTGTCTTTTCAACGGCGTCGAATTCTACCCACTCAGTTTTAAACAATCTCAATGTCGTACTTTTCCATGTTTTCGGTCTCTGGTTAGTTGACAGATTTATCTCTAACACTATGTGATATATGAAGAGAAATAAGTTTTCGATACAGGCTAACATTATATGCTGAGAAGTTCGGTTTCATTTTACTGGGTCGGATCATTTGCACAACATGGGAGATATAAACATACGGTTGGTATACAGAACAGATTCCGGTTAATTGGCGCACAACAAGAACGGAACTATTTTTTGACCCAAATACACGGATGCCACTCGTGAAATGTAAAGCCACATTTATGGCTAATTGGGGTACGAAAGGAATAGAACTACTTGGACCAAATACACGTCTCTCGCAAAATATAATGCCACATAGGATTGGAATACAGAGAAGATTCTGCTTAATTTGGGTAAATTTCGAGATATTTCGCCTGAATACGCCGATGGCTCTCGTAGAATATAAAGCAAGATGCAGTTGGTATACTGGCCTAATTCTGGTTAATTGGGATGAATAGAAATATCTGGTCTAAATACACGGATGCCCTTCATAGAATTCAGCATCTCAACAATTAAAATAGAAATCAAATTGAAATACAAAGCAAAATGTAAATAATTTACATAAAGCCATTTTCAGTATTAGTATAAAATATTAGGCTGTTACATAAATTAGTTCGTTTCTATTTTAATACTTATTACTTATTAATAGTTTTGATCAATCATTCAATAATGAATTCTTAGTCGTTGTTTCCTGTCAATGATCCACTAACTGTTCAATGCCTGGATGATAGAATTAACTAGGTCTTTTAAGTTCCACATCGTTTTTGAATGAGACACCCCTCACATTGTTAGAAAGCAACTGAAAAAAGTGGTAGCCTGAAGGGGTTAAACCAGGAAAATACGGTGGATGTGGCAGAAATTCCCAACCGACATCTTTCTTTATATCCGCGTCTAGCGAGTAACCTTGTGGCAATTGATTGGTTTGATTTGGTTTGGTTTGTTTTACGGCATATCAACCTCAATGGGTTATTTAATGCTGACAAGATTTTTATTGCTGGTAATATTTTTTCCAAAAATGTATAGCTGATATTAAAACCTATTTTTACACTTTCACAATGTATTGACCCCCAGTTTAGAGTTAACTATTTTCCCATAGGTGGTACCCTAACAGGTGCTTCCACCCCAGGTCAAGGTGAACCTGGGAACACCAGCAATTAAGAGGTTGTTCCACGCTCCCCAAAACCTGATCAGAGGCCTTGCTGTTGGGCGTAGTTTATCGTCTTACCAAGGATGCGGATGTACCCAGGACGGGGTGGCAATTGAGTAGCACTGGAGGTTGTTTCTCTGGGTCAATGCGTGTGGGCTGTATGCGCCGTGTTTCTGGACCTTACACATTGAGTGAAGATGACAATCGACAGTAACAGGACAGCTTGCCATCTACCGAGTGGTCTATCGCGTGCAATTCCTTCTCATCACGCAGAACGCGCAGAGACCGTGAGATCGAAATTTCCGTCTTTGACATTTGTATAATTCTGTCGGTAAGGAAGTCATCTACGTACACAGCACAAATATCTCAAGCAGTTTTGGTAGCTGTGTGACCTTAATTAAAAGCAAAGAAAATATGCTCATTCTTGTCTACTTGGCATACCATCTCAAAGGTGTGCCTAATCTGAAAGAAAATTTCAATAATGTCAGATAACAATTTGACCAGAGTTACTAAAAAGCAAAAAAATAACACGAAAGATTACTCTTCAAGATAATTCGGCATACGAAATCAATTCATCTGGCTTGCCGCTGTACTATGCTACAAAGGAGATAAAATATAATTATTTATATGGAACTGTCAATGAATTGTAGTTAAACATACTATGTAGAAAAATAAAATAAAGTAAGTAAAAATGCCAAAATCTGCCAACTCTGATTTTTTCATCTGACAGTAATATAATGAAAATCAATGAAATAAAAAAATCGGCGACATTTTTTTTTTTTTTGATATCCGAGAGTTTTTTGTAAAATCTCTGTAATGAAGTTTCTAAGAAAAGTGATTATGAGCCTGCTGCAGCGATCATGTTATAACTTGCATTAAACTGTTTTGAAGAGCGCCGTATATATAAAAGATGACTTATATTTTGCCTGAAATCATTACAAAATCGAAAGTATGTAAAGTCATCACATGTAACAAGGTAGACTGATGTACATTTGAAAATTCTCTTGGTTGGATTCAGCAATTCCAAAACACATATTGATTATATCTTAAGACTTAAAAGATAAACACCAGATTCCCAAATCTCATTAACCATATTTGCTGCTTAGTTCGTGAGAATCAGTTATATGCACACTGGGTGTGCATATAACTATTTTGATGCTTATGATGCCTTCTTTTATAAGTTTTTGGTAAATCAATATTTTTTGTGTAGTCAGTGTATGGCATTGAACAAAATGGTTATCCAGCGCACGATCTCAGGCCAAAAGGGAGTATTGCTTCCATATCTCGACTAGAGTTGCCCAGTCTTCACTTGCTGGTCTTGATAAAATTCAAAAGCGTCTACACGGGTTTGTGGGTGATGAATCATTTCCCACTCTTTCTCCACGAACAAAACGTTGCTAGCCTCTCGTTGCTTAATCACTATTTTCATGACATGTAAATAAATATGCGTCCTTAAATATTTGTATCTATAAAAAAAAGAACTAAGAAATGTCTTAAAATAATTGTCGGATTTTGTCCATTTCATAATGTATGACGTCATTTGTTAGCATTTGAATACGCATCGAGCAGATATGAATGTACAAGAGAAAATCATGGAGAATTGTAGTTTAAAAACAGTAAAATCGACCTTGCTAACCGAAACGCTCAATCGGTAAAGCACATCAGGCTATATGACGGTTCCGTATAGGATACAGGTTCGATTCCTGTCGGGGGACGCTTATTTTCTATGAGAATTTCTCGGACATTCAGGCCGGTAAATGTCGTTAATACTGTTTATTATCAACAGAGCATTTACTTAAATATTTGTACCTATAAAAAAAGAACATATAAACATAAAAAATGTCTTAAAATAAATGTCGGACTTTGTCCATTCATAGTGTATGACGGTATTCGGAATAATGTTTTTACTTCTGTTGTCATGTCTGTCAACCCAAGTTAACCTCAAAGGTACTTCGAACTGAACCGGTTATTTAATCGATGAAAGAAATTTGTTCTGGTTCCGCCTTGCTTGTCTTATTTTCACCCACTCTATACTATCTGCACTAGGAACTGAACACACAATTACTATGTGACGAAATTCAAACCCTGTAAAATCCAGGCATCGATTTGACACTACCAATATTATAACCAGAGCTTTTTAATTTTAAATCAATAAACATTTTTCGGTTCTGAGAAGTGCGACTTCTAAAGAAAATCTCAACAATGCTAATCTACAAAAATATTTCTAGAATCATTTCTCCCCCTAATTCTTTCAAGAGGACCTGTCTATGTATTTCATAATTATTTCAGCAAATGCATGACATCTGACTTGTCTGCATCCAAATATCACATTGGAATAAAGACGAGAAAATTTAGGAAACTGATCCTTTGTTTTAACCATAGGTCTGTCACTCAGGTTGGCATGAAATAAAAATTCTCACACGTACTTAAAAGTGTTAACAAATATATTATGTACAAAGGAAATCATTATCTTGCTGGCTAAAACGTATTGCTAAATGCACATTTATTCTCCTCAATTCTCGATTGCTTCTTCGGTGTTTCTGTTGCAGGAACATAGTTACTTCTACTCATGTTTCTTTGCGAAGCGATGTGTTAATGGAGGTGTTCAGTAACTTCTTGTCAGTAGTAAATTATTTTGGCACAAGTGTAGAGAAGAAGAGCTCCTAGAATGTCGAACTTGTAGCATCATAAGTGTTTCTCAACTACATTATTCTTCTCTGTGTCTAAAAGTGCGCTTGACGTGACGGCTATTCATACGGAAATGGAATCGGCGAGCCGAATTCAAATACTGCCTACCCTCTTCTACTCGCTTTTGCTTTAAGACACGTGATAAAGGCGTAATTCCATTTCCCCTTCCCTAAACAGCTATAGGATAAATAACCGGGTAAACTATCTAGACTTGAGTGACAATCAAAGAAAAATATTACTCTAAATTCAAAACCGCGAGAAAGCAACAGGGGAAAAACAATCCACACATTTTCCCAAAAATGCAATATTTAGAAAACCATGATAGCCCACGTCCTGAAATGACAGGGTATCCAAAAAATCATGTTCTTCTATCTTAACCAGTTATGAGAGAAACAGCAGGGTAAACTGATCTACCTAGACTTCATTGGCAATCAAAAGAAACCGTAAGAAGGCAGCATAAAAAATAGCAATATTTATTTTAATCAATTCACCCCAACCATGGTGATAATCTCACTAAGATGCAAGGGGCTACTGGGAGTAAAAGAGAATAAGATGACTTCAGAAGAAATTAGAGTATCATATATGTAGAGTGATGTGATAGACCACACCCAGAAATGACAGGGTATTAAAAAATCTAGAAGTACAAGAAAACTCACATGTTTAACTATGGTGTGAATATTTGCCTAGATTCTATTCGTACTAGCCATTTTATATTTTTAATTTCGATGCATGCGCGTTTTTTGTTTTCGATTTTGTCGACGCAGTATAGAAGATGACACAATTCGTTCCGCCAGTGATTTTGTAATGTATGGCATTCGCACTAGAAGCTTCAATACGGACATTTTAGAGTGCTTAGGTGTCAATCTGAGAACAGTGCAGAGGATTCGTAAAGAGTTGGATGACTCTAATGATAATTACGAACGTGCGGTAGCTCGAAAAACTCAGTCTGATCTTTCTGATAAGAAAAGAACTCCTGGAGTTGTAGCTTAGAGACATAGAACTCAACACCGAGGCTTACATCAAGTACCTTGAGGAGGTAGTGCTGCCTTGGGTCAAGAGGGTTGGTGCTGGAAACTTTATGTCTGGTAACAAGACTCTGCACTATGCCACAGAAGCAGGAGAATCCAGTCATAGCTGTCAGACAATTTTTGCGTCCACATCACCTCTTACATCTGCCCTATAGCTCACCAGACTGCAACCCCCCTTGATTATTATGCGCGGTGTGCAGTTGACCGAGTGACCAAGAAAACTCCTTTAACACTAAAGATAAACTGGAAGCAAAGATTCTCTAACTTAAACAATCAGGCCGTCCAGAAGATTTGAAGGAGATTCCGAAGTTGTCTGGAGGCGATTTTGTTAAATAAATTTACTCTTTTATATTTCAAGATATTTTTGTGCAATTTTGGTAAATATATCTATTAAAATGAAAGGTCATTGTTATATTCATTTTTACGTCATTTGAAAGACAATTTATACATCGCACCCATATATATATATATATATATATATATAGATAGATAGAGAGAGAGAGAGAGACTATCCATAAACCCGTTGGGTTGCTTTTAAAAACACTTCATCATACAAAATTATGAGATAACAATATTATCTATTTTATTATTAACACATTATGACAAGATTATTAAATAAAAATTATAATATTGAGTTATGCATATCTAAATTTATTTAATAATCTTGTCATAATGTATTACGCATGTTTATTGTTTTTTCGCACACTTATGCAAGTGTTTGTTTATATACATGGACTGGTATAAAGTGTGCATCGAAAATAAATATTGAATTTTCTATTAAAATGCTGAAAAAATCTGCCCTAGTTCAAGAACCCCTAGTCTAATTTTAATGTGGTTTTCATTGCACTTGGCATGCGTTCAAGGTACGATATGTTTCTAGATTGTTTGGGTTAATTCTGTATCGTTTAATCGTTTAAGCTGTATCTTGCATACATCTATACAAAATTATAAGAGTGTTAGTATTATATAGATATATCTGTAAATGTGTGTTTATCTTTCTGTAATTCTATATTTCTCCTCTCCTCAGTGGTAGTTGCGCATGCGCGTGTATATGTGAGCGTGGCATCCTTTTTCCACTAATGATTAATACATCTTTGTTCTTTTTTTTTTTTTTTTGCAACGGGGAAGACATAAGAGTTCCGCTATCTTTAATTCCAGTTTCATTTTGCCTTCTCGCATAACTGCGGCCATACATATACAGACCCGGGAATAAAATATTTGAAGATCTATTGGTGGCTGAAAGAATGCGAATGGTATCTACAACGTAAGCGGTGCTGTAAAGAGAGACAACGATCAGCGGCCATCATCAACTAACGCTTACCAACGAACGATACTAAATGTAGACGAGACGCGCCTACACACGTACGATTTCCTCTTGACAAACATATTTTGCTCTTTAATCTCAAATTCTTTTGCTTCTTGTTTACTTTATCGGGATATCTTCTTTTTTGTTTCTTCGCTCTGCACAAACAGTTTTTTTTTTACTTCTTGGACTTGATATTGTATTTTTTACCATATTTTGTTGGCTTACTTTTTTTTTTTTTTTTTTTTTTTTGTCCCAACGCTCCGATCATTTTATCACAACGTTTTTGTACATTTACTCTATGACCGTTTAGCTATAGAATCGAATAAAGAGATACATCCTTCCCCAACGATAGTTGAACAGTCTTTGAAATATTGTGGTTTCAAGCTGTCTGATGATTATTCTTTCTTTCCGGGTTAATACTGCTTATTTAGCACGTTGATTGCCAGTAGTCAATTACAAAACCTGACTTCAAAATCAACTGTATAATTGATGTGGGGCCAAAGTTGGGACCACAGAAGGAAAACACGGAACACGGATTAGATGTAAGAAAGATATATTAACAACAGGTTACAGAGATAGTGTAAGCGGAACTTACTATATGTTAATGTCCAATACTGGTAGTCGTACGCGGCTCTCACTATCACTCTATCTCTCTGTCTAGAGCGTTGTGTCGCATACTTAATATAGACCTGGAAGAGTCTATTGTGTAGGTAGTTCCGGTCTCACAATAATAATAGCCAATTTAGCCTATAAATATTTCTTGGGCGTTCATGCCGGCAATAAATGACGTGTCAAAAGGATGGTTTTTCCCTTGACATCGCTATTATTATAATGACTTTCACTCTTTGTTAATGTCTGTTCATTTAAAAAGCGATGATCTAAACATATGATGAAATTCATACATTATTTTTTTTCTTGGGAATTTACAACAAAAACATTAAACACCATTTATTTATTAGATTGTTTATTCACAAGAAAAATTATATGTATACACTAGCAGTAGCGCCCGGCGTTGCCCGGGTATGTAACAGTAAGTAATCAAGTATCGACCATTATAAAGACTGAAAAATAAAATTGACAAAGATTATTGTTTAAGGTTGACGGACACGCATGTCTTAATTAGTTTTTCTTTGTTTTTTTTTTACGAATTGGTCAAACCCAAACTCAAACAAAAACATTGTTTTCAATCGTTATGAGTCTACCGATTGAATAGAATTTTATTATAAACAATTGTCTTGTAAATGGATTTTTTAAAGCATTCTGAATGTAAAAATAAAGAAAAAAGTGTGCAAGACAATAAGAAACACTACCTGCCCCCCCCAAGTGAAGTTTTGTTGAAATCGGTTGAAAAATGTAGGAAATCCGATCCCATATATAAACGAACACACACACACAACCTGGGTTTTATAATAAGTATAACTCGATATGAGTTGTCTCCCTTTCATTCTCGAGATGCCTCTTAATCGTGTTTTCAAATTGATTTCGTGCAAAAACAATTGTGTTTTTCCAGTTTTTGGCGCTGTCAGAACCACCACAAGGTAATTTTACGTAGTCCTGTGAAATTTTGTTGAAATCGGTTGAAAAATGTAGAAAATCCGATCCAATATATAAACGTACAGACACACCCACACACACACAACCTGGGTTTTATAATAAGTATGATTATAAAAACTAATACAATTATATTTAAACTAATGCAATGGAATATTTATCATACACCAACTTATAAGGAAATAAATATGAAAACAGTTTTTTATTCATAATTCTTTTAACATTTATTAAATTATTAAAATATGGGGCCTTGATATAAGGACATCGCTAGTATTTATCATTTTATAAAGTTTGAATCAATTGGAAATTAGCCGATGTTTTGTCAGCCATGCCAATAAAAAAAATCAAATAAATAATTAGTTTTTATTATTTTAATGTCAATTCCGAAGAACAAAGAAAATATATAAATTTACTTTCACCATATATTTAGGTTTTATTACAATTCTAATCATAGCTTTTTAAAATAAGAAACATCGCAGAAGAATGAATGGAGTTACAATAATAGCGGTGTCAAAGGAAAATCGGTTCTTTTGACAGTTTCTTTTTTTTTTTTTTGGTGGGCCCAAAGGTCTAACATTTCCAATATTTCATCAGAGAAGATAATCACTGTCAAAAACAAGAATTTGAAAAAAAATATGGCTACATCACTAAAGCCAACAATATTTTCAGTATCATCCTACATGTGACCACCTTATGCAATAATTTATTATTATTAATTTATTATCACGCCGAAAACAGAGGTTCTCGTTCAGTCGGTGAATTTAAGCAGTGTCGGGCCCAATCAGCGCTTAGATAGATTTCCGCTTGGGAACAAAACAGGGTGCTTCAAACGAACTTCTACGATCCGAAATCTATTTCAGCTTTAAATAAAGGTTAACAACTCGTAAAAAAGAATCAATAAATAGTCAATAAAAGAGGTAAATATAAATATATATATATATATATATATATATATATATATATGTTTTAAATAAAAATCTGACAACGTCATTGATTGACCTGGAGGTTCCCCAGACTGCAACCCCCTTGATTATTATGCGTGGTGTGCAGTTGACCGAGTGAGCAAGAAAACTCTTTTAACACTAAAGATAAACCGAAAACATAGATTCACTAACTTAAACAATCATACTGTCTGGAGGCCGTGGTTGAAGCCAATGGCGATTTTATTGAATAAATTTACTCTTTTGGATTTCAATATATTTTTGTGTAATTTTAGTAAATGTTTCTGTTAAAATGAAATGCCAGTGTTATATTCATCTTTGTGTAATTTAGACGACAATTTATACATCACAACGCAAATATAGTTTTTCTTTTTAAATAAAAATCTGACAATGTCACTGATTGAACTGGAGGCTCCTTCACATAGACGAAGATATCGGCACTCAACCGAGGCATAAAGGGGGCTAGTGCTCACACCCACTCATAGGACTGATAATGATATTTTATTTTATTTCAATTTTATCATCTTTACGCCTGCTAACCTCGCTTCATCCTCGCTACTTCTCAACCAATGATTTAACCATCCGGCTATGTCCGCCAGTCCCTAATCAAATCGTTGTAAAATACCAGTACATCTACCTGCAGAGATAAAAGCTGAAGGCGTCAAAGAAGGTGAGATATGATATTTCTCGATTATTCTGCATTATTACTACTCACCGCATCCCTGGAATTTGCGCTGATAACAAGGTTGTAAGTTATTGAAGTGATGTTGGCTCTGTTTAACAGATTTTCCACAATGTGGCGGCCATTTCTTTTACATCTTCCTTCTTCTTCTTCTTCTTTCATCTTACAACGCAGCGAAAGATAAGACTTTTTTATGAAGAAACAAGACGTGTTACCAGATTTATTACCAGCTATTTAAACGTGTTTTAACGCTTTTTTAATTCTAGCTTTAAGGGGATATATACTATGCTTAGTTTTACCCAGTATATGGCAAATGCATTGGACACTAAATGAAAATCGAACTTCATACAAAATTAATAGTTTGTTAGACAAGTTTATTAATAATTATTCCATGGATTAGCTTGTAGATTTTACGAAAAAAATTCTCATTCCTTTTATTTATTATCTGTGAGATAAGAAAGGCGAGCCAGACTTTGTCTAGGACGCACATATATTACCCACAAACATCTAGGCAAAAAACGAAAAAACATTGTGTATACCATGCTAGGAGCTATACACAATTGTGCATGCATTGATAATATATAGTGAATTCTAACAAACACAAGCCAAGTACAAATAACCTAAAGGAACTTTTTAAAAATACCAAACCAAAGGAGATTTTGTAGTTCGAAAAGGCGATTTCTCATTACAATAGAAGATTACAATGTATTTCTATACAGTTTAGACTTGGAAAAGTTCTACAATCTATTTTAAGTAAAATCTTTATTACAACTCATCTTTGTGCAAGTTGGATTTGGAAAATCATTGTTACATAATTTATACTTATTCCAAAAAGTGCGAATACAATTTTTATTACGAAAAGAATTGTTCTTATACTATTCAAAAAGTATGTTTCTGCTTCAAAATAACTCCAAAAGGTTTGATAACATATAAAACAAATCAATCAGTCAATTATTATCTCTGAATTACCATAACCCCGAGGGAAAGAGAGTCTTGAACTCGGAGTTATCTTCCTCCTAACCCAGTTATTTCCAAAGGGCACACAAGTCCCGAGATATTAATCCATCGTTTAAATTCTAGCTTTCGTGGAATATTTACTAAGATTCGTTTCATCTAGTGCATGGTTGAACCCGTGAAAATCGAATTTATTACATTCGTAACGGATTTTAAGACGATTATTAACAATATGGTATTCACTTTGCTAACAATAGCCGTTGTAACATCAGTAGTTTTACTGATGTGACAACGGTTATTGCTGAAAGAGTCTTCTCAAGCTTTAGATAAGAATGGTGAAGCTCGAACTGTTACGTTAGATATCTCGAAAGCGTTTGACAAGGTTTGGCATTTTAGTCTGCTTCACAAGTTGACTGGTTATAGTATCTCCAAACGAATGTTTGATCTGATTCAATCTTTCTTACTAAATCACGAACTGAAAGTTGTCTTAAGCGGCCTTGGTTCTAGATCTTTTTGCACTAAGGCGGGTGTCACCCAGAGCTCTATCTTTGGATCAGTTTGTTTCTAATTTCCATGAATGACTTTCTTGATGACACCAGTTCTCGACTCTGTGTATATGCTGATGGCACAACTACATACTCCTGTCTGAACGATAAAGTCCGATAAGTTCAAAAATGTGGATAGGTAGATAGGCACAAACTAACAGATAAGAACTGCTATAGAACGATAGATACGATGACAGACACAAATTGACAGATAGGAACTGTTATAGAACGATAAGTAGATAGATAGATAGATAGATAGATAGATAGATAGATAGATAGATAGATAGATAGATACAAACTGATAAATAGGGACTGATACAAAACGAGAGATAGAATGATGGACACAAATTGATAGAGATGAACTGCTATAGAACGATAAATAGGTAGCTAGGCACAAACTGATGGATAGGAACTAAGCTAGAACGATAGACACAAACTGATAGATAGAAACTGCTATAGAACAATAGATAGGTAGCTAAACACAAGCTAGAAGAGATAGATAGGTAGATAGACACAAACTGATAAATATGAACTGCTACAGAACGATAAATAGATAGATAGACAAACTGATAGTTAGGAACTGCGCTAGCACTATAGGTTGATAGACACAAACTGATAGATTTGAACTGTGATAGAACGATAAATAGGTAGACAGAAACTGATAGATAGGAACTACAATAGAACGATAGATAGGTAGATAGACAAAAACTGATAGATAGGGAATGATTTAGAACGATAGATAGGACAATAGACACAAACTGATAGATAGGAACTGCTTTAGAACGATAGATACGTAGATAGACAAAGTGATAGATATGTAATGTAGCTAGTCTGTACCTTTTCTATAAATATTTCATGGTAATTGTTATGATTACCTTTCTGTTTTATAACTTCGACTCTACGAATTGAAAGGCAATACTATCTTGGTAACTAGGTATCCATCTGTTACATTTGACCGTAAGTTCTATGGTAACAGTTGCTACTCTCTCACTTCTCGCTTGTGGGATTCTCTCCCGACGTCTTTAATTCCAGTCAATTTTTAACTTCAAAAGTTTAAATGCAACGCCAATTGTCATCTTCTATTTCCCTGTATATTGTTCTTTTATTGTTCCCCTAACTTTAATAATGATTTTTTCGGACTCTTTCGCACTCAGTAACCCGTTGCATCTTAGTAGCTTGACAGAGTGCAATCATAAGAATGAAAATAACGAGGTTTTCATCAGAAGAGATCATTATCATTGTTTATGTGCTGTGTCCCTCAAGAACTTGAGAGATCGTGTATCTCCATAACTTTTAGTTTTTGTTGCCTTAATCTACGTTTGAGTCTTTACCGTCATTCCTTATCCCTGCTCAGCCATCCCTTCTCACCAACCCACTGCTTCCCCTCTACCCACTTCATCCCTGTCAATATTAAACTTTCCAAACTGTCCTACCTCATATCGTATCGAAGAAATCTCAATACGTATTAGATGAGCTGGAAAGAGCCAGAATTAATTTTTTTTTAAAAATAAAAAATTTCTTATTTTTCCCCCCTCCCTGTTTGTTCGAGAGGCAAAAATAATGTGTTTTGCGTCATCGTTATCGACGCAGATAATGGAATCAGCAAGCCAGTCTGTTACGTTCTCTTTTGCACACTTTTGGAAAGGCGCAAACCCACTTTTCTTCCCTATATGTTAAATAGCATGGTAAAATGTGCTGACTAGCCTTGGGTGGCAGTCGGTCTAAGAAGAGGACAACCCTAAATACAAAACTATGGAAAAGACGAAGGGAAATCACTTCACTATATTTCCTAAAAGTCATAGCATTTCACAAATAATAAAGAAAAAAATATGTGTAGAAGCCAGGATCTCTTACTTCTTGTACGGACATGAGATTAAAATAAAAAAAAACGTAAGAGGGTTACGCCAGTGATTCCTTTTTTTTTTTTCGAAATATCGCACCTTTATTCAGAAATTGCTGAAGTATTTATGTTAATTATTATTCCAACTATTTTTCTCATCTTTATTAGTATAGATATTATTGTAGACACAACGTTTCGAACAAGTATCTCTGGCTATTTTCAGGTGTTATAATCAGAAGTTGTTGATTATTGTGCTATTTTGTTCCCGTGATGTTCGTAATTGCTGTAGCAGTGTCACTATCTGACTCTGGGCTTGAACAAATACCAATAGATGAAAACAACCAATTATTTACCAACTCCTATATCCACTATTACCCCACCGACGTCAGTGGTGTATTTTTGGAACCTTTAACATTCAGTGTTAGATGTTTTCAATATTTGGTTATCATGTCGGATTCGTTCCGCTTTCAATAAATTTTTATTTAATTTTTGAAAACTTTTTTACTCATAATGATGTAGGAACGTTTATTTCATGCTATTGTTCCCCTAATGCAAAGCCCATGAGCCACTCAAGGTAGAGGTGTACTGAAAGATGCCTTTGCGAGAACGTACGGTGGGGCATATGAGCGTATGTAGGATAGATAGACTTGACGTGGTTAAGACGTTAGCGATCGAAGAAGGATACTGTTGTGGATTCCGAGATGAAATCCGGTCTCCAATGAATGACAAACGCAGGAATGAAATATAACAAATAAATGTATTTACACAATAATACAATTGGTAATACGGTTAATAGATCCAGAAACACGGTTAGTAGCAATAATAATATATATATATATACAGTCTGGTAAATCCAGTCTCGAAGTAGGACTTCCTTACAGTCTACGTGCTTGTAACTGTGACTTCTACAAGCGGTTACCTCACACTATTACTCTACCTCCAACTCAATCACAATCTCTACTCTGACTGACTCTGGGTGGCAGTTTTTTAACGGCAGCAGTCCAAGTACATACTGGTCGAGTCCACTTGGGTGGACCCCATAACAGATACTTTCGGAATTCTTTTCCACTTTCTGGGAAATAAACTGTCTGATTGATAATTCCTCTTTCTTCTCTTGCCTTCTCTTAATAGTATAGTACACTCAGTGAGATCAAACTCACTGCTGCGAAATAAGGGTCAAACCAACAGTATATTTTTTGTTAACCCGATAGCGTATAGGGCCCCAACCTCATCACGCTCGGTGCAAGGTCTTTCAGGTTTGAACTTTTTTCCCCAGACCCAAATGGTTTTGAGTTCAGCGTGATTGGCAACCAAGGTTGGAGAGCCCAGTCTGCCCTGCTATTATCCCATAGCTAACAGAGAGAGAAATGTGGCTGATTCATACCTTTCCATGGGTACGAACTGGAACTTGAACTCAACACACCGATCTCGCTTTTGCACGCTGGTAACCGCTACCCAATGCGCACATCCTCAAGCCAACTGGGTCGCCAGCAATTACTTATATCGACGTGTTCGTTCAAATGGTGACAAGAGTTAATTAAAAAAAAACAAAAAACTATGGCTATTCGGTCAAACAAACGCAAATAAAAAAAAATTAATAAATTCATGATTTGGCTGAATCTAATTTTTTTTCTCCAAACATTCTTCAGTTTAGCATACCTTTACATTAGAAATTGAACATAGGGCAGAAAACACGATTCCGGAATTACATTTTAGGTTTATTAGGAATCAATTGCACCCCCTAATGGTAATTTACTTGCTTTACATCTAAAAGTAAGCATAACTGTAATATAATTTGGGAATATCCATCGGGTGCTAATAGTAGTACCTCGCAACGTATATTCTTGGGTGGCTATGCGAGTGAAATCTGAGGGTCTTGGCAAAGAGCATTCCTCTTGGACTATCGTTAACTAGTTCTACAGAATCATAAACAAAGAACTGTACTAAATAACAAGAAACACATCACCTAAGGACAACTAACTGTAGCAATCGCTAAAATAATGACATAATCAAGATGTTGACATTCCACACAACTTCAAATAAAAGGTTAGAAAGGAAACCCTCATACTTGAAAGAATGATAACAGCTACTGGACTTAACAAACCTATTTTTGCTGAAAAATATGTTTTAAGAAAAAGATCTTATAAATTTCAACGGAAAGCAGTACTGGCTGCTCAGTCAATGAATTCCATATGTTTCCTTATAGGGAAACGATTTACATTACCTTGACCATTGACAGTACCAATAAATACACAGACATAGTAGAGATATTTTCTATGTTCATAGTTCCTCCCCTTTCTCTTTTTTCCTGACAAATTGTTTTAAGAGCAAGTCTTTCTAAATTTCAACCGAAAGCAGTTCTGGCTGCTCGGTCAATGAATGTCAATGTCTTTCTTGTAGAGAAACGGTTAATATTACAATTGCTATTAGCTGCAAAGCTTTTCGACGGATACAATTTTATGTATTCATTGAAACGTCTCTACGGATTTCGTAATGGCTGAAAGTTAAATTTTAGGTGATTTAATTAATTGTTTTGCATTTACTTCTTTGTTGTTACCGTGGCTTGCTGGCATTTATTAAGCCATCAAGGGCCAATTAACACCGACTTGCGCAGATAGGTCAACCTGTGAATTGAGAGATCTTCGACTTTTTGCCCTTTTTCTTCTACTAGATTTTTTTTATTGGATTGTGTTGAAATCGTTCCATTATTTAGTATTACTGAAGTTTTCACTAACACTTTTTGTCGAGATTTACAAACTCTACACTTCGTCCAATTTTGCAAATCAATCGATGAAATTTGAATAAGCTGATTTGTTTCGAAAAATACTTCGCGATTTAATAATTTCTTTAATTTAATTTAATTTTATAGGACTTCATGGTAAACAATATTTTTTTTTAAAATTTCTTATTTTGTCTTTTTCCTTTGTAATACCGAAGAATAAATGAAGGATGTCTTACTCTTGAGCATGCAACATACAACTGCCAATGCGTAAATATTTTTCTTGAGCCAAATTTCAACTTTTGAAGCGTTTGACATTGTGATTTGTTTATACTTCTCACAGATGTATGGCAATCTGGAAACTGGATTCTTGTATGTATAAAAACTTTAAAAAAAAAAAAGATAAGCCAAAAAACAATATTGCATTTTTATTAAATAAGTATTTGTTATTTTAATCATTAAATTGTGCTTAAAATAGTGGGAGTATTTTGCATGTTGAATAATTAAACTTATAAAAAATGATTGTACTAAGTTACGCACCCTAGTAAAACCAACTGTACTTTGTACCCTCTTACATGTTTGTACTTATCCCCAAAATTTGGTTTCAATCAGTCAGTGCATGGCTACTTTAGTGAGTTTGACGAACGGACTGACTAGCAGAAGTCACCAAATTTTATATTATATATATATATATATATATATATATATATATATATATATATATAAGAAAAAATATACGGAAAAAAACAAACAAAAATCCTTATATACAATTATGCTGTTTTAATGTTAATATGTCAACGTCGGACGTTTCGGTCTAATAAACCATCTTCAGGACATATTCATAAAATATAATTAACATTATCAATTCAACATGACAAAGACGATGTACATAAGAACAAGACTTATCCAAACAGATAACTGAAAGCGTACATGTAAATTTTAGATCAAAATAGAATTCTTTGCATTTTTCATTCAAAATACTCAAATTTTAGGAATACGTTTTCACAGCGTCGCCCACGTGACGACAACGTGACCATGTTTTAAACGGAACGCTGATCTTATAAAACTTTCTTTCTTAAATATAAGCCTGCTCCTTGTTTACAACCTCTCTAAGATCTCATCGTTGCTCACACGCTCGGTCCATGATATCTTTAGCATTCTTCTCTAGACCCACATCTCCGTCGCCTCGAGTCTCTTCTTTATCTTTGCGGAAATCATCCAACATTCGTTGCCGTAAAGAAGGACAGATGTCACGTAAAAGCTCAGTATTCTTTTCTTTGTTACCAAAGAAATCCTCTTGTCTCGCAATACTCTGCCCAGCTTTTGGAATATTTCCATGGTCATCCCAATACGTCTACGGATCTCAGTGTCGCACTTATTGTCCTCTGTCAAGACGCTTCCCAGATATTTAATCTTCTGCGGCTGCTTGATTCTAGTGTTTCTGTCCTGCAAATTGCATTTCGGGCTCTTCCTCTTACTTATGACCATGCATTCTGTCTTCTTGTAGTTTATGCTTAGTCCTTTCTTCTCACTCTCCGTTGCTACCTTCTGTAGGAGATTTTGTAATTCCTCTTCCGTGTCTACTATCAGTACTGTGTCGTCTGCGTATGTTGTTAAGATTGTGGCCGCCAATGCTAAAACCCGGTAAGGTTTCCAATTCTCTCAGAATTGCCTCGCTGTATAGGTTGGACAGGTCCGGTGAGAAGACGCATCCTTGCCTTACGCCACTTTCTATTTTTGTATGTTCACTGAACTCTTTCCCCTATGCGTATGTATGCTGTTTACTGCCAGTATAGGTTCTTGAGTTGCGATGTATGTCACGTGAGCTTAGGTAACCGACTTTTATTCACTTTCTTAGGATGTCAATCTGTCTGTTGTCAAGTAACCAAAATTATTTCCCGCCATTCAAGATAAAACTCAGTCTAGACAGGAAAGAGGGAACGAAAAAAGGAAGATAGAGGAAACACAAAGAAAGCGTGTCCCTTAATAAATCGATCGTGTCTGATTCAACATTGAGGGTCATATCACCCAAGCTTTGACTTGTGTGACATGACCCTCCATTCCAAAAGCTAAACAGAGTATTAAGAAACAGAAAACCTTCGTTAGAATCAAAGAAAATAATAATGAACCGTTATGTGATATCTTTCCTGCTATATGGAAGTGAATGCTGGACAATATCTTCAAAGATGAAGGAGAAACATGAAATTTGATGTTATTCTACAGAAAGCTGCTGAGTATACCGTGAGTAACGAGGAAGTTTTAGAGAGAATGGAAACAAAAAAGAAACATATTTAACATCAGGAAATGACAGTTTAAATACTCAGTTTCCATAATGAATAAAGCATATAGACAGAGAAAAACCATTGCATAATATTCTTAGTGGGTAAATGGATGGCAGAACAGTGTTTAGGAGAAATAACAAACATCAAAAAGTATTAAGAGCTACAAAGGACGGGAAATTGGGAAGAGCCATGATCGCCTATGTTTTGAGGTGACACGGCGCATAAAGCAAAAGGCCCCACCCACTTATTCATTTATCTCACATATTTAGACCATCATATTCTTAGCAACTGTCCCGAGAAAATGTTACTGTCGATTTATGTATCCTTTTTATATGTGGACAAGGCGGTTAGAGAGTGTGGAAGAATCAGTAACAGAAACATTAATAATGAGCGGGAAGAGGAAAGCGTCATCGGGATGACAGTAGATAGCGATTGACATTGCATTTAAATTTTTGCAGATTAAATTTGGCAGTAACCGCATGGAGCGGGAAGCAGGTTCCACACGCGAGCTCAACTGTAAATTAATGAAACCTAGTACTGCGATTAAATTTAAAAAAGTTTAGGTATCATAACGAATAACATTCGAACGATTACCATGAAAGTATTTTTTGGGGCAACCTTACGGCGGTGGGAAAGTGACTGGAGTCGAGCCGCCAAATCAGGATCAATAATATTGCTGATTCTTCTTTGGATTTTATCAAGGAGTTCAATGTAAAAAGCAGAGGTGCCGGACTATAAGTGGCAGCAATATTCTAAGTATGGACGAATGGTAGACTTATAGATATGTAAGATAGATTCCGGATAGAAAAATGGCCTCACCCGATATAGTGAACCGGCTTTTTTAGCAGCTGACCTAGCAATAGATTCAATGTAGTCTTTCCATTTAATATCAGCAGAGAACGTGCGGCCGAGAAGGCGCAAGGAATCACTTTCCTGGAGGATAGCATCAGCCATTCTGAGAGAATGTTAGGTTTGGGTTGGGTGTTAAAATTAACAAGCTATCTTTTGCCCCAGTTAACGACGCACTGGAAGTCGTTTTGGACATCGGCTGCCATTTTGACAATGTCTGACTGATCAGCTTTATTACATAGGCAGGAGTAAATTTCTGGGTCATCAGCATATATATCGAGTCGAGAGCAGATGTCAACGGGAAGGTCATTAATGAAAATTAAAAAGACGGTAGTAACAAGGATGGAAAATATAAAAGGAGTGATAATTAAATAAAATTATCGGAATTTGTTTGTTTCTAACGAAATTTTTTCTATTTCCAAGTACTTTGCTTAGATTTTGGAAGGCATCTTTTGCTATTCTAATGCACAATGGGATTTTTCTGTCATATCATTCCGTCTTCTATTGATTTATTTTAATGAAAACTCGGTGTTAAAAAAGATAACTCATAAAATCATTTTGGGAAGAAAACCGAGTTTACTGTGTTTTTACAAGTTTTGCTTAGTCTTTGGAAGGCTTCATTCGCTTTTTTCGATTAGTCTTAGGATTTCTGTTTCACGTTTTAACCGATTAAAGTTCAAAGAAACATTTAAGATACCATGAATTTTAAATAGTATATGACGGTGATATAAAAAAAATCACTTATAACCTTATACATAAAGTTAGGTAATTCTTAAAAAAGTCTTTCAAGTTTTACATCAAGCTATTAATACTCTTTGACGCTTATAACTCTGAAAGAGAGAATTCAAAGACCCATAATGAAAGAGGGCTTGAAGAATTTGACGCTCACAGGACATATAGAAGGCAAGGGGACAGAAGAAAAGCAGCGAGTAACCTACCTAACGAGCTTGCGTAAATGGTTGACAGAACAGAGGTTCAGAGAGAAAAAGACTTAACTAGAGTTTTAAATGCGAGGATACGATTGCTCGTGTTCTGAAGGAACACGGCATATAGAATATGTTTAACATTAGAAGTAGTCAAATAAGAGGTTTAAATATTAAGTACTAATATTTTAGATGAATCAATATAAATAAGATTAATATTTAGTATGCTTTTTTTACAGTGGCGCGAAAGCAACGTTTTAGGTTGACTGTTAGATCAGATTCCCAGATGACATCTATGTTATTCAAGGCGGACCAGACTTTATCTATGCGAATTCTCACATCCTTTTTAGTAAAATCCTTGACTCTAAGTTTGATGGAACCTACACTCGAGTGCTTAGAACTATACTTAACATCTCTTGGAGACAACACCGAAATAAATCACATCTCTGTGGAGTCACCCCTGATATTTCTACAGTCTTACGTGAACGTAGAATGCGCTTTGCAGGACAGTGTTGGTGAACAAAACAAGAACTTGCGTGTAATCTGCTGCACTCGACACCAAGCCAAGACTGGTTGGTCACCCAGCAATCACTTACATTGATGCACTATGTAATGACACAGCATGTCACCCTAATGATCTTCCTACCTTGATGCAAGACCCGGATGAATAGAGTCATAAATTTCCGAGCTAAACTCGACCGAATAAATTAATAAATAAAATAGTAGTCTTTCTTTCATCTTATGATTATTGCAGATTATCTCAAATTTCAAATGGACGATGAAGAATATTGTTTCAATTTTGCGCTATTTTTAACTCCTCCATCATTCTGCTCTTGTTTTTAATTTATGCATAAACTGATTCTCTGTGATGTCTCCTTTAGAGCACATCAACTCCTTATGGGTTATTTAATGCCGAAATTTATTTTCTTGTATGTTTTGGCAATTTTTTTTTTTCAAAAAATATTTTTCTGGTAATATTTTTTTTTATTTTTTACTATGAAAATGTATTGCTGGTAATTTCTTCTAGTTTATTTTTACATATCATGATTTGACTCCAGTTTGAGGGTTCACTATTTGCCCATAGTTAGGACCCTAACAGGTGGTACCACCCTGGGTCAGAGTTGACCTAGCAACAACAGCAATTAAAATGTGGTCTCACGCTTCTCAAAGCCTCCCGATCAGATGTAGTTTATAATCATACCAAGGATGATCAGTTATTGGTGCAGATAAATGTGTTTCCCGAACATTTCGCTCATGTCATGAAACCAGTTCGCCAGGAAATAAAGGGCCTTATACCAAGAAAGAATCTGCGATATATGTATAGTAGGATATTAATCGTAGGGTGGCGAGGACGTTTGTTCTTGGAAGAAATATTCCAATCCTCGCGAGCTTAAGAGACCTACATTAATCAATTTCACTCTTTTTTACTTAAATTATTTTCCAGCGCCTGTATAATACGTACTGATAAAGTTTCCTATCCTCCTCAATTATTAAGAAAGCCTCGTATTAGGAACTTATAAGTAAGTCGTTGCAAGTTTACATCATTTGCTTGACAAAGCATTCTATACTTTTATATTATTCATTCCATTATTAAACCGTCAAGATATTTTCCATGAACTAACGCATCCTTGCAACAAAATTGTAAGACATATTATAAAAGAATGATTTCAGTTGAGATTCGATATATTGTGCGTGTACAAACACACACACACATATATATACATCTATATTCATTAGCATATATATATATATATATATATATATTACTAATAACACAACTCGGGATTTCATGCAGAACGCAATCTTCCGTTGCCTGTTATGTAATTTAAATTTTTAAAATATCTGGTTATTGCAATGTTGGGGCAACTATATATTATACTGGGATTACAGTTTTTGAATTCAAAAAAATATATTTGGAATTTAAAATAAACTGGATTTTTGTATAGATAAAATATTATTTAAGAGTAGTGAATATTCATTTTTTTATATTAAGTATAATAGGAGATTACTCGTACTTAAAAACAAAAACAAAAAAAACAGACACCGTAATTTATGTTAAAGTTAATCTGAATCAACCTATTTAAGCAGATATTAATTTTATGTCTACCTGTAACTATGAATTTATTTCTCTTGTTTAATAATCTAGGGTTATTTAAATATTTTAAGATAACTAATTTTTGACCAAGACATAAATTACATCTATTTTCTTTCCGGTTGTAAGATTTGGCTATTGCTAGGTGATAAATAGTGTATTACCACCATTCTTTAATTGCCAGAAATATTTAGAGAGAACAGTGCCGTTTTTGTAACTTATATTGCCTAAAGTCATTCGATGATGGTAAAAACGAAATTTCCAAGGATTTTCAGTGCAACCAAAATAAAATTTAACTAAGTTACCTGAAGGTATGCTAGCTCTGTATACAATATTATCAGTCAAACATCGACCGTTTAAGGGATCATATTTTTTCGGCAGTTGTATTTATTTTAAAAAATCATAACATTGTCTTGTGTTGGAAACATATTTATTTAATATAATGTTGTTATGTTGAGATATAGATTTATCGATGTTATTAACGCAGCTATAGGTGATCTTAACATTATTTTTATTAAAAATCTTTTTTAGTGTTGTTGAATGGTTAAAGTGTTTTATGGTTGCTTAGTTCTAAAGCTTTTATATATTTAATTTTATTGTTATCAGATATTTCTTCATTGCTGAAGTTACTGGATAATCTAACTTGGACTGATTTATTTAAATTATCCAGAATCTTATGATGGTGGCTTGATTCTTTACTGATGTATCTATGATTATATAGATTTTTGGTTTCTGATTTGTAAAAACCATTATTCAAGTCTAAGGTCACACGGAGAAAGTTGATCACTTTGTCATTAGTGGGAGTGATAATATTTAGCTCGTGATCTTTGAAAAAGTTTGTCTGTTCCTTTTTTAATTGGTCTATATTTCGTGAATTTGTTTTAGGGAGAAGAATTACACAGTCATCTCTATAGATTCCGTTGTTCTTAATGCCGAAAATAAATCTTAGTCGCAACAATAACAACATTCCAACTAATTCGCATTCCTTTGCTGAATCAGATGAACCCAAAGCAATATTAAATTCTCGGTTACTTCTTTTGGTTCACAAATAATCATTATGGAATAATATAGGTTTTTGTGCCTGCTTGATTATATTTATTTTGCGATTGGTAAGAGGACCGTAATTTTTGTTAAATTTATAGCATATATATGAGTGGCTATCAAAATATATGTATAACATATATGTATATAAATTGGTGCTTATATAATTATATAGAGATAGAAAAAGAGAGATGAAGTGAGAAAGAAAGAGACAGATAGAGACAGAGAAGAAATTCAAAAGGACTCTAATGAAAGTTCATCTCATCTCATTTCTATGTAGTAGTTGGAGCCGAGAATTTTTCGCCATCGCCACTCTCATATATATATATATATATATATATATATATATATATATATATATATATATATATATATGAAGAAATTTTGAAAAAACAAACAAAAATCCTTAAATGTAGTTAAATGAAAGAAATGTCGACGTCTGACGTTTCGGTTTATTAAACCTTTTTCAAGACAATATTCATCAAAATACAATACACTTCAATATGACAAATACGATGGACATAAAAACACAAGTCTTATTCAGAACAGATAACTGAAAATTTTTAAAATGATCAGCCTTCCGTCTAACATGGTCACGCTGTCGTCACATGGGCGACGCTTTCATAACGTATTCCTAAAAAGTTTGTGATTATTTTGAAATGAAAAAGAAAGAAAAAAAGAAAATGAAAAAGAATTCTATTAGGTTCTAAAATTCTTATGTGTATGCTTGTCGAGCATCAATCTCGCTAAAAAGGGGAAATATTAAAGAAACCAGGTCTAGTATTCACCGTGCGTGAGATGGATATTATACCTGCTTCATAAATCCTCCTGAGATTTTTATTATGAAAATATTTTAATACTTTCACGGAATCGAAATCGAAATTATGATCTGCTTTAGTTTGTGTACAACTAAAGCATTGTTAAAATTACCGAGATGAATATCTCGTTTATGTTCGAAAACACGAGATTTTAAGGACCTACCTGTTTCACCCACATATTTTAGGTCACAATTTTTTGCATGATATTTGATAGATGCAAGCATCGGATGTAATATGTTGTCTGCTGGTGCTATTTAATAAACTACGGATAGTCCTAGTAGGTAATATAGTAGTTCTAATTTTTAATGCATTTAGATTATGAGAGATACGTTCGGTCAAATGGTTATTTGGTAAAAAGATGCGACCAAACGAAATATTATCAGAGGTAGCTGAAATTGTATCTTTCATTGATCTAGTTGTAGTGGCCTTTGAGGTGTCATTTTGCGCTGATGAGTGAATTTTCAACGCTTTATTTTTAGCTCTCTGTAATAATTGTCTCGGATACGAAAAGATTTGAAAAGGTATCCTCAATATATGTAAATTCATCATTTAAATATTTTGATGAACAGATGCGAAGAGCCCTCAAATAGAATCCAATAACAATACCCCTCTTAGTGTTAGTATCATGGTGAGAGTAAAATGTAAATAGTCATTTTTACATGTAGGTTTACGATATACTTTGAATTCTAATTTATTTTTATTTTTTAATGAGTAATATGTCTAAAAAGGTAAGGAATTATTAGATTCAAGTTCATAGGTAAATTCAATAGTAGGTTCTATTCTATTTAATCTATCAGTAATCTCGTTTAAATCATGCTTATGTGGGTAGATAAATAAAATGTCATCGATGTATCGAAAGTAATGTGTATCAGGTGGAATGACATCTTTAAAAGGTCCAGATTCAAGAAATTCTAGAAATATGCATGCTAGGAATCCAGAGAGAGGACTCCCCATCGGTAAACCAAATTTTGTTTATAATAAATATTATTATATTGGAAGAAACAATGTGAAGTGCAAAGGATGCATAATTTGATGCATTTCGAGATAGAGATAGGTAGCTTAAAGTCAATTTTCTTAAGGTGGTTCTCTAATTGTTTAATGCATTTATCAACAGGTATATTAGTATATAAAGATTTGATGTCTAAGCTAGCTAGTAATTTGTTATCTATATCAATATTTCTCAACTTATTTAAAAGAGAGCCTGAATTCTTTATATGTGCGTTACTTACGGTGCCTAGAATTGGAGTTAGAAATTTAGTTAAATACCTAGCGATATTATGAGGAGCTGAGCCTATACCCGAGATGATGGGCCTTAATGGAATGTTAAGCTTATGGGTTTTGGGGAGGCCATAAATTTTAGGGACGGTCGGGTGGTAGTTAATAAGGAAAGCCAAATCTTATCTTCATTACATATGAGTTTCTTATAGGACCTATTAAATTCTTTTAGATTCTTAGAAATTTGTATAGAGGTGATCTGTTCATAAGTGTCTCTGTCATTAAGCAAGTCCAACATTTTCTGGTTGTAAGCAATGGTATCCATGACAACAACACCGCCTCCTTTATCAGAAGGAGATATAATAATGTTATTATTCATAGACAAGGATTTTAAGGCATTCATATACCTCTTAGGGAAATTGAATTCCATATTTTGGCCATTAAAAGAGGCAGCTAAAATGCCTTGGTAAAAACCTTTAAGGAAGTCAGAATCACTATGTTTGTAGTTTATATTTATCAGTTTGCTAATATTGTGGTCTTTTGAACCAGTTGCAAACTTTAGACCAAAACTAAGGGCTTCAATCTCCAAAGTGCTGAGTGTGGTTTTGGAAACATTGGTAACTAGATCCGTTCTACCCTTATTCTTCCAACAGCTGCGATCACATAAAGTATGGAATTTTAGTTTTAATCTCCTGATGTGTTTTTGATTAATTCTGGTCACTTCGGATCGAAGTCTCTCCGCTGTGATGCGAGACATGCTGTTTTTCAATTTTAGTTCACGTCCTAGAAGTGTGGCTTTTAAAAAGGTTTGTTCCTCGGAAAACTTTAAATCTTTTACTGATGATTCCAGGTAAAGTTTGATATAGTCAGGGAAAATATGTGAAGATGATTTCATGATATTGGACAAGCCTGATGGAACGATTTTTTCATATAAGCAGTTCATTAAGAAATCTTTTCTAATCTTTTATTGTTTAGGATATAGAAATAACAAAGTTTATGTTGAATTTAGATAAATTCTTTTCCATTGTAAATGATAGAATAAGTAGGGATGATTATATATATTTTTTGATTCATTGAGTTTCTCAGTGGTGGCGATTGTTTTGGAATATTTTGTGGGACTTTTGTTTCGAATTGAATATAAAATAATTAGACTACTGGAAAAGTTTGAAAGTGTTTTCAATGTATTTGTCTTCTTCGTGTAAACTATCCGAGCTGAATGTACTTAGAGCTGTTAGATAGAATCCGATGATTATGTCGGATTTCATTTTGATCAAAGTAAGAAACAATTCACTACGACTAGAGAGGGCCTTAATTGCAACGTCATCTATAATAAATTTGTGCCCAGGCTCTTACAACATTTCACCATTACTGGCAGATCTTCTAATATCATAGTATGGAATACATACTTGCAAAACTGATGTAAAAAAAAACTCTCAATGAATTCGGATGGAAAAAATTCTAAATTTCCGAACTCCCCTCTGCTGTGCTACCAACATAACAAAAATTAGTTCGATGAAATCCTTTTTCCACTTTTCATATATATATATATATATATATATATATATATATATATATATATATATATATATATATATATATATATATATATATGTGTGTGTGTGTGTGTGTGTGTGTATACACACACACACACACACATATATATATATATATATATATATATATATAATATCAAGGGTAAATATACACATACATATGCAATCATATATCTAAAATATATATAAATATATATGCCTATACATACATACATATATATATATATATATATATATATATATATATATATATATATATATATATATATATATATATATATATATATGTATGTATGTATAAAAAATAAATCAAGAGGATAGAATCCAGGTAGAACTCAATGTCCAGGACAGAGTAAGGATATAATAAAAAGGCTTAAACACTAATATTCCATGGTCATAATTTATTTCATTCAAATCGTAAATACGATCCAATTCATCAGACCTACAAATTCAAAAAGAAAACAAAAAAACAACTCAGGTAAATATATATATATATATATATATATATATATATATATATATATATATATATATATATATATATATTAGTGAACCAATCAAGATAGAATATATGTCCAATAGTAGGAAACTGAATTTAGATTTAGTTTATCATTTCTTCCCGTTCTTGGTAAGACGATAAACTACATCCAACAGCAAGGCCTCTGATCAGGAGGTTTTGAGGAGCGTGGAATTACCTCTTAATTGCTGGTATTCCCAGGTCCACACTGACCTGAGGTGGCAGCACCTGTTTGGTCCCTGCTATGGGCAAATAGTTAATAATCAAACTGGGGTCAAAACACTATGAAAGTTAAAAATAGGTTTTAATACCAGCAATGAATTTTTGAACAGAAAATTATTACCAGCAATACATTATTTACAGAAATACATTTAAAAAAAAATATTACCAGCAATATATTCTTGAAGGAAAAATATTACCAACAATATATTCTTGAAGGAAAAATATTGTCAACAATACATTCTTGAAGAAAAAATATTGTCAGCAATACATTCTTGAAGAAAAAAATATTACCATCAAGGCACTTTAAGAAGAAAAAATATTAACGGCAATAAGTTTTTGAAAAATATATTACCAATAATAAAAATCTTATGAATATTAAATAACCCATTGAGGTTTATATGCCATAAAACGAACCAAAGCAATCAGTTTTTCTATCCGATAATGCATCCTTTATAGTCAATTTCAAATTTTTATTGCGAGATATTGCAAAAAACTTCATGAACTTTCGCTTGAATGACGAACATAGTTTGGGATTAATTTATGTAGCATTTATTTTAAATACCATGAGGTTATGAATACAAACGTTTTCTATAATTATTTAAACAAATTTGTAATATATATATATATATATATATATATATATATATATATATATATGGTAAAAAATATAGTTTTAAGGTATGCTATATTTATGGGTTAATGTGTGCTATATCAAGGATAAAGAGTATAGAAATGGTCTGGAGATTGCGTTTAAACCTGAAACAGACTGTCGCCGCTGAGTGTTAACCTCAATGTCCATTTTATATTAATATATGTGTGTGTGTTTGCGTGTGCTCGATTGTATGTGTCCGCTCGTGTGTACGTCTATTTACTTTGTCTTGCATTTTTTATTTTCTTTAATATCATATAATTTTCAAAGCGCTTTCTCGTGTCTCTTTCTGTGTTTTATTGGTAGGTTTTTGCTTTTTTTCTTCTTTTACATATATTTTCTTGTCACTACAGCCGCTCCTATTTTTTAGCGCCTTACTAAGATCGCCCGCTTTCCTTCGCTTCCAATTCCCTTTCTTCTCTTCTTGCCTCTCTTGTTTGCTATTTTTCGACGGATCTAAAATAACTCAAATAAAAAGTACGAATAAACTTTGAAACGTCTTTCTACTTGATGGAGAGCGCAGACTATCACCTTCATTAAATTCATTACCACCTCTGCACATCTGAATTATAAAGTTGGTCTTTGCATAAATACCATCCCCTTTCTCTGAGTCGAAACGAGAAACACAGACCTTTTCTCGGATTGTACAGGGAATAAACGGCTATGTGCTAAATCTATCTCTGATTACTCATGTGGTTTTACCATCCGCTCCAGAAAGACCTTGCTATGCCAAATTAACCAGAAAGCCCTGAAGACATAAAGTGTTTTACAGGGCACACATGAAAGGCGTGTGTGCCTTACACTGGGGCGATGACGTGGGGGAAAAATAACACAAGCAATTAGAAAGAGAATAAAATAAAACTGACTACTAACGGGAGATAACTCTGTTTTCCGTGGCATTCAAATGAAGAGAAAATGGACACCGAAAACGAACATCCGAGACGCAAAGATGGGAAGCTGGGAAGAAACGGATAAAAGATGGAACAAAAGCGAGCAAAGCAAAAGGAAACGTTTAACATTAAAATTTGGAAGCGGGGATCAAACAATCCAGGGAAAAGAGAAAAATACGATTCTGATTATATATTAAATTCTAAAAACGTTAAAAAACAAAAACTAGATCAGAAGAAATACAGAAAAGAAGTAGAGAATTTTTGAAAAAATAAAATAAAATATTGTTCATTTAATTAAAAATCTGATTATATATATATATATATATATATATATATATATATATATATATATATATATATATATATATATATTTTTTACAAACATTCGTTACAGCCAAACTAGGGCAAAATTCTAGATAAACCTATGTCCGTAAATCGTTCAGTTTTTAGCTATTAAGCTTAAAGTTTAAAATTTAAACGCCGTTAAATGTACAATCCAAGATAAAATACAAAAATACTTTTTACAAATTTTGGCTGAGGCTTCCTGACATTAAAACAAGGTAAAATGTCCATATAAATATATGACCAAAAGGCAACTCATAACAAATTAAAGTTCACGGTAGACGCTGTTAAATGTACATTGATTGATGACTTAGCTGCCTAGGGTCTGGAACTCGCAATCTGACACAGTCGTGCAGCCTCGCGGCCGTATGTAAAAATCACATCTGCCTGCTCACGCTATGAATATCCTTCCATTGTAAAACGAAACTCTTCTAAGTTAATTCAATACTACACACATTAAACTTTGAAGACAAACTAGCCACAACTGTACATGAATGATACATGTAACCTAGTGTTATGATCCGGTTCCTTGTACCACGGTGATAGTCCAAGGTAGAACCAATAAAGAAGAACTCGAACTCAAACACGTATATGGAACAACACAGATATATTACAAACAGGAATATATACCGAGAAGTAGAAAGGGTTAGTACGAACAATCAGGTTTAGTAGGGAGAACAATGTAGTCTCGACTAGTATCACTATTCCACTGTCTTGTAGTAATTGTCTGAACGCAACTCTGTTTCGGACTGCCTCTGACTCGACTGAATGACTCCTGACGGAACTCACTGCAGACTTCAGACTTCAGACTGAACGGTATTTAGTCACACCCCCCACGAGGGCATCATGTGGCACAAGGCCGGTTTAACGTGGGATCTCCGAGCCCGTGGGCTCGGCCAAAAATATGCCTTTTGAACCCGTATAAACGGGTTCAGGGTCGGTTTACCTCCCCGAAAGAGACTCCGCTCTTCGGCGTAGCCTCGTTTGGGTTCCTCCTCGCCCGAAGGCAGAGAGTTCAACCGATCAGCCGGTCAGCCGGTCACCCGACTTCAGACTGAACTCCCGGCTTCCTCTTGAGGCGCAGTATTTATTATGTATGGAATAGTCCATTATGTTATTATGGGTAAGGTCCCATAACACCTAGTCTACATGGCCACAGTACCATCTACCATAAACTTTCTTTAAACTTCATAACTCAAACACGAAGGATTTGCGGACATATGTTTATATGGATTTTGTCCTTGCTGTGGGGTAAGGAAACTACTCCCAATGTTTTTAAAAGTATTTTTGATACAACAAATTAATTTGAATCGACCTGGTTCGTCCCGCGTAAAAACAACAAACTGTATCAGTCAATGCAAAATACAAACCAAATAAAAAATCTCAAAATTATAGAATAAATTCTCGGCTGGGTGAACTGACTACTACCAACCACTAATCCCTTAGGCCTTTCTTTAACCATCTCTTCTCTCTCACCTTCCCTCCCCACTACCAATCTAATTACGGAGGAGATTTCGTTCTGATGAGTTGGACATGTCGGTGTTCACGAAATAAAAATGATAAACGAAATGGATAATTAAAGTCTTTGTCTTCATATTATCATTATAATGCTCTGTAGTCTACATTGAGCTCTCCCTAGATTCATATCCTCCTCGGAATAATCCCTTCCAGTCACTAACTGGTAATATATATATATATATATATATATATAATATAGATAGATAGATAATATAGATAGATAGATTTTTCAGAAGATTGTGTGAATGACGAAATCAATTTTTTGAACATAATTTTTGGATTTATTATAATTTTTATTTTTGAATAAATAATAATGATTGAAATCAATTTTTTTATCGTTGATATGTTCATTATTAAGATTTTATTATTGATATGTTTGTATTGTTTGTATTGTTAATACAATACATTTTGTTTTCTAGTACGGTATACCTGTTTTCTTGCATCTAGAAAGGATGTAGAAGAATTGCCGTTTAAGATAACTTTCATTTCACCATTTGATAAGACTTTGATAAGAAAGATTGCATCACTTCAAAAATTTGCCCGGAGACACCGGAAGTTTTCAGCTTGGGGAGTTGACTTGTATCACAAACCCTGTCGAAGCTTTCGCGAGATGTCCAAAGTTACAGCTCGAGTTTCACTATTCTAACCTTGAGTTTGATAGACTCTTTCCGCGATTAGCATCAGTACATCAGCAGTTGAACTCGATACTTTATTCTGCAATCAACACCATAACTTGACAAGGCACCAGAAGTGTTGAAACAAAATAGGTATTTTGTAGTTATGTCACGATAAGTAAACTCTGTATATGTATATTCCAATTCTAATCACCCAAAATCAGTTATTAGACATATACCTTCTCCAATTTTTGAATAAATACTATTTGCTCTACTCTATATTGAGCACTCATATAAGAATAGTACTTTTGACTATTGGAATTGTATTCCGTCTATACCAATCCTATACTTGAATATATATATATATATATATATATATATATATATATATATATATATATATATATATATACATACATATATATATATATATGATTAAATTTCGACCACACAAGAGTTTCAAGCGTTTACACGCAACCATCAGACTGCCGACAACGGTTATATATGAAAATGGGTAATAAGTACTCTTCAGGTGACTCCAAGATGTTACAAGTGTCATTGTTGCGTGCATGACTTCACGCAAACCAGCCAAACTCACCATCCGGCCATCGATGAGTTTGGCTGGTGTGTACATGACATGCACGCAAAAGCTATACTTGTAAAACCTTGAACTTGCCTGAATTGCCCTGTTTCCAATCTCCTGACGATTATCGCAGGAATTACTTACTTATGGTTGGCCTCTGTTTAAAGCAAATACAAATTAAATATTACTCTTCCAGGTAATATGGCATTGAAAAAACATTAAACTAATTGAGTTTCTTTTTCCAGGTTTTCAGTAAAGAAGTTTAGCCATCTTGACTCCATTTGTCGTACGTATCACTGAAAAACCCTTTGTGTTATTCAGCTAGAAAGAGAACAGGTTAAAATCATTTTGTCTCAGCACCACTCTCTTCTCAACTGAAAATGCTGAGAGGGAGAAGATTATTCAGGCTTTCAGTAATGTTAACCATCATTCATACTCTGGCTTCCATCTTCCAAATCCATTCAAGAACCATCAAGAGGAAAAGTAGTGAAGAAAACTGGATCAGAACGTCACAGCAGGAAGAGGGATCTTCATTTCAACTCAGAGCTAAAGACATCAATTAGAAAAGATCTAACTCGATACATAAGACGTTTGGTACGTGAGAGAGGAGTTTCACCTGCGACAGTCCAAAGAGCAGTAAAAAAAAGACTTGAAAATGACATCGTACGTGAAGCTTCTGAGGCAACTTGTTACTCCAGTACAGAAAGTTAGAAGGTTGGGGCGAGTATCATCTCGAATAAGTTTAAAAATGAGCCTGAAATAACATACATACATATATATATATATATATATATATATATATATATATATATATATATATATATGAACATTATATTAATCGTTCATGAGCTTCCGATCCTTATCTATGATTAATGATGAACATGTCATTTTCGTTTATGATCGATTTCATCAGGATTCTTCTATTAAGTTTAGAGACAAATTATACATTCTTATAGCTCACAGAAGTGTCCAATAATGTTGCAAATACCTCGGAGAATTTCAGTAAGATATCTTTAATCATTTCTAAGATACAGCGGTTCACAGCTTAATCTTACAATTGAGCAATTTTACTGTTACACGATTTGAACAATTTTGTTTTTACACCCTGTATGTATAAAAAAAGAATGCGGAGAAGAAAAAATTGAAGAGAAGCAAGGAAAATATCTTCAAAAAATGAGAGGAGAATGAAAAGAGAATGCTAGAATGAGGAAGAAGATGAATAAGTTGGAGCGACATGAATAAAGAAACAATAAACGTGGGAGAAAACATTAAATTTGAATGACAAGTAAAAGAGGCGAAAGCAAGAAAGACCTTGTAACGGAATGGAAAGTGAATATTTGAACGAAAAGGTAAAGAATTTTGCAGAAGTCGGGAAATGAGAGGAAGAAAGAATAGAAACATTCGTTCCAGTATTAAAAGAATGTTAAAAAAAAAGAAAAAGATGGGATGCAACAGAAGGGGAGGATGAAGGGATACGGAAGTAGAAAGATGAATGGATATGGAAGAAGAAGAAGAAGAAGAAGAAGAAGAAGAAGAAGAAGAAGAAGAAGAAAGGGTGACAAAATGAAAAATGAAAACATGTGGGAATGTGCAGGCCACGTGCACAGGATCGACGCCTGCTTTTCGTCATCATGATCATCATTAATAACATCATTAATGGCCTCCGGTAACCAACCTCACGGCGCATTTTAAGTTTGGTGTGTTTGTTTTTTTTTTTGGCGAGAGCGTAAGGAAGAAGAGGTAATATCTATATATCGCGCTAATTATCACTTTATAGCAAATTCACACACCCACGGATGACATGTTTACACATGCTCGTTTACAGCCAGAAAAATTAAATTAGTCTCGGAGATAGATAGGTAGATACATACATACATACATTTATATACATAGTGGCTGTCTCCTCACAAAGCGAGTATGGCCATCACTGACATGTCCAGGCCATCAGTTAAACTCCCCCCCCACAACACTGCATTCATTTGTTGTGTGAACGACAGTGGCTCATAAAGCTAGACATCAACCTGCATTTCTTGTTACATATATGGCATATCAAATCATCTCCGTGTGAGGGAAGTTGATTTTGAATATCACCACTTCCAATGTGTCTTTTTACATACTTTGTCAGGATACATACATATATATATACATATACATACATACATAGATAGATAATTACATACATACATACATACACACCATCTCATTTTATAACAAATAATTTCCTATAATATTCAGAGGAATCTAAAGTAACAGACAGGAGATGCGGGGAGCGTAATTGTTATCGTTGTGCAAAATTAAATCGTTGGACCGAGTTCAATTTCTGCTCGCGTTTGTTGCGTTCATTTTCGCACTAATGTCGTTGGGAAAGACATGGATCCGTGTCTTCACTCCTCAGCTATATATAATTATTACGACCCCTGCAATTTAAAGATGTCTTTATACTTCATGCTGATCCCTCGACTTAAGTTCTAAAACAGAATGTGCCAGGATTAAAACATTAATTAGAGAATATTTTTTTAATTATTTTTAATATAGTAAATCGTAAAGAAATTTATTAATTAATAAAGGAAAAATATTCACTAATTAATGTTTTAATTCTTAATTAATTACTTTTATTCGGTTATAAAAAGATTATGTTTTTTTCTGGTGCTGAGTCGTTTCAGTCATGAGTTGTCCCAGCGCTCAGTCGGCGGTGTTGAGTCGGCAGTGTTGAGTTGGCTGCGTTGAGTTGGCTGCGTTGAGTTGGCTGTGTTGGATTGCCTTGCACTCGCCAAGTTAGGAGATGGACAAATGTGGATTGTCATGACAAGTTTTAGTGGAATGGGAAACGATAAGGACACTTATACTTCGAATCAGAACGCTACTTTCGCTTGTGTGTCAACCTCAGTTCTTAGTTTGTGAATATTTTGTTATATTACTAGTACTTTAACTTATTACTGTTAATTTGCCTTACATATATTGTTTGCTAGCTTTATATTATTTTTGCCCTGTTCTTTTTCTTGTTATTGCTTATTGCAAACTTTGTCAATTCTGTTTGTTGGAGAGTTCTGTTATGTATTTTGCATTTGACCATGGCTACACACTTTGCAGTATGCGTGCTGTAGATCGAAAGAGGTTTTACGCTTTTACTGTGGGTTGACATCGGTATAGAATGCTAAAATTAGCGTTCCGTGCAATAGATGCACTTGGCTTAGACTATGCACATCACTCGCTCTCTAATTCACCAGATGTATAATTTAACTGGTTCCTACATTTATTTACAGGGGTTCTACAGAACATTCCTTGAAATTTTCAAATGTTTCCGATAAAATAAATGTTTCTCTTTCGTTTTGGTTGTATCACTTTTGTTTTTCTATTTTCTCAACCAACTTGTCCGAACTTGCTTTTGTGAGTCGACGCCAATTCTTAATGTGTGAACGTTTCACCATATTAATGTTGCTTTGCCTTATTACTGTTAATTTGCCTTGCACATATTGTTTGCTTGCTTTATATTATTTTTTTGCCCGGTTCTTTTCTTTTTCTTGCAAACTTTGTCATTTCTGTATGTTGGACAGTTCTGTTACTTATTTTGCATTTAACCATAGCTACTCACTCCACATTAATAAGCAAGAAAAGTGAATTAACCAACAAGAAAATATGCTAAGTAGTCCCCCACTAGCAGTGGTTTACCTGCTGGTGAGTATTGTATTTTGTTGATGTTATAAAGATTACCATTTCATTTCCAACGTCCATTTTGGTTATTCCTCATTCAGTAACCTTTTCTAAGTTACAACATAAGTAATTGTTGGTTTCAATCCAGAATAGGAATGATTACAAAGCACTTGCCCCTCCCCATTTTATAGGCAGAAGCATGCTGAGATTTTTTTTTCTAGCCAATAAAATAGGCTGATTCTTGCTTTCATCAGAATGACTTGTTGAACTCTTGCGGCAGAGAGGAACTCATATGAGGCTTTGCTGAAGGGCAGAGTCATGCCTGGGTGAGGTAGACAAGCTTGACCCTGTGAATGTTGGGATCTATGGGGAATTTTTGCCCAAGCTTATGGGCTTGGAATTTCTCCACATAAAAAAACAGCCTTGTGTGAGGTAAATAACCTCTTGTTTTAAAGTCAGAACACTACATTAGCTTGTCAATATTCTTAGTTTGTGAACTTTTTGCTATATTACTGTTCCTTAGACTTATTACTGTTAATTTGCCTTGCACATATTATTTGTTTGCTTTATATTATTTTTCACCCTGTTCTTTTCTTTTTCTTGTTATTGCAAACTTTGTCACTTCTGTTTTTTTGGATAGTTCTGTCATTTATTTTATACTAGCAGCATGGTCCGGCGTTGCCCGTGCTTGATTCAAAAATCGTACGACTCATACAGCAATCTTTTTTCCCCACTTGTGACGAATGCAGCTATCGATTTTTTTGCATGCTAGCATGCTAGTTAACATTCGTGTCAGTCAGCTGTTGGCTCTCACGCTGGCCAATAGAATCTTCCTGCCTATTCGTGGCAGCCAGCTATAGACTCTCACTCTGACCAGTACAAAATCGCCGCAAACTACATGAAAACTGGCATAGAAGCATGAAAAAATCGATTATTTCCACTATCGATGGGAGTTGGGAAATGCAAAGTATGTTTTGGCCTTTCCACTAACTTGGAGCATGCGCATGTAAATTTTGGTGCAAATCCGTCGAAAATTGCGACCGTGCATTCGTTACACACACGCACTGCCTTTTAGAGATAGAGATTTAACAATGGTCACTCACTCTACAAATTTTTTCGGGCACATAATGAGGCTTGTAAAATTTGAGACTCACAGGACAGGGGAAAATAGTGAATGACCTATCTAAAGACTTTCATGTAAATGTTTGACAGATCAGGGGTTAGGATAGATAGCAAAAAGAAGAGAGCTACAAAGGATATAAATTGTGGAGGTATATTCACATACAATAGGAATGAGCCTACGACAGTGTGCTGTAAAATTTGCAACTGATTCTCTTCTGACTAAATGAACAAACAATAGAATTTTGGGAAATGGCTGAATTTTTCAGCGCATCCTAAGTTACATTACTATGGTTCACTGCGCATTCCGTTTTGGATTCTAATTTAGTCAACTGATCCGTTCGCAAAAAACAAAGCATGTTTTTTAACAATCTTTATATATTTTTGCATTAGACTGGCGCCGAGATCTCATCCATTTACAGTTGAGCTGGCTAGATGTAACCACAAACTCTATACTAACAGTTTCTTTTCTCGCACTTCTCGCTTGTCGAACTCCCTTCCGGCTTCATGCTTCCCAGACAACTTTAATCTTCAAAAATTTAAATGCAATGTCAATCGCTATCTACTATCCTCCCGATTACTCTTTCCTTTTCCTGCTCATCATTAACGTTTCTGTTCCTAATTCTTCCACATCCTGTAACCCCCTTTTGTCTTAGCAACTTTACTACCTTACATGGGGTAATATATATATATATATATATATATATATATATATATATATATATATATATATATATATATATATATATAAGTAAAAGTATTATTTTAAATGTAAGGGGTCCTGTTCATAATGTAAATACAATGTCAAATCGACCACTGACTTCTTAAAGAGTTATCTGTACTTTGTTTTTATTGACAACTGTCAAGTTTGAAACAATACTGACGCCATTGATAATTGTATGCAACTATAAACGGGAATAAATTACATCAATAATACTCTGTTATCAATGACGTAGACACAGTTTAGAATTTGACATTTGTAAATAAATACAATCTTAAGGATTACTCGTTAAGAAACCAGCGACTGTACTTCTATAATGAATGGGACCTCCACTTCTAAAATGATAACAAAAACCAACATTTTTCGATTGTGCTAAACGCCATGACTTGAAGATCTAATGAATGTGAATTGTAAGTATTTTATTCACACCAAAGCATTTCCCTGTTTTTCACATGTGAACCTTAAATTGTACACACGTGAAAAACAGGGTGGGGGAAATAGTGATACTCTTAGATGTTTAATATTACATAGAATAATTTCTGCTAGTATGTGCGCCGATTCATCAGGATATAGGCGATCATGATTCTTAAGAGTTTTTCTTCATTTGATAAGGCTTTCACTCACCGTTCTGCCATCCATTCACACAAGCTCGTCAAGTGGCTTGCTTGCCTTCAATATGTCCTGTGAGGATTAAGTTTTCCAAAGCCTCTTTCCTCATTATGCGTCCAATGTATTCCAGCTGACTTTTTCTGATTCTAAGTATAAGTGTTCTTTCTGATGCCATTTATTTTCAGACTACCTTGTTGCATAATTACTCCGTTCATCAAATTTTCAGTTACCATCTGTAGAACCAAATTTCTGCTGCCTCTAGTTCTTCCTCATCCTTAGAGAAAATTATTCAATATTTATGCCCATATTCGGACATAGATAGCATATAGCAACCCAACATTCTTTTCTTTGTTTCTCGTTATTTTTTCCGTTTCTCAACATCTTGCTTATTTTCTGGAATACCTCTATCGCTAGTCCAATGCGTACTTCGGATATCTTTGTTGCATTTTCCATCCTTTGTTAAAACACTTACCAGATATTTGAACTTCTGCGACTGTTTGATGTTAATATCTCCAATTCCTAACTAGCATTTTTAGATTTTTCTCTTACTGGGGACTATACTTTCTATCTTCTTGCAGTTAATTATCCATTTTTTCTCGATTTCTTCTACCACAGTGTTTTGTAGGTACTGTTGTTTCCTTTCCTAATCGATCATCAATTTAATATCATTTGCGTATCTTATATTGATAAGATAAACCCACTGATAATAAATCAGGGGAGAGTCTCCAGTTTCCTTAGGATAGCGTCGCTGTGGAGGCTGAATAAATCCGGACTCATCCTTGCCTCGTGCTTCTATTCTTTCGATGTGTAAGCGGCTTGCTCCCAGTATATGTAATGGATTATTCTAAAAAATTTTCAAAACAGATCTGCCTACGGACATATCACCTTGAAATACCGGTTCTTGTACGATCCCCGAAGTTAAGCAACGTCAAGCCTGATCAGTACATAGATGGGTGACCGCTGTAAGCTTGAATGTGCGTACGTTGTAATGGATCGGAATAGGTTAATCGATGAGTCGAGTTCGAATTCTAGTCGGGTTCGTTACATTCACCTATGCGGATATAACATTGAGAAAGGTATGAATCTACCTCTCCTACTCCCAATTATTGGTTAGTCAGTAGAACTTGTATCAGTAAATCATTATTATCACCAAAAATTACTTACAGTCTAAAATTCTCATCTGGCTTTAAAAAAAACTGTAAAGATTTGATAGACCATACAACTCAATCAATCAACCAAATAAATTTAGTTTTCTTAACAGCTCAAATGGATACTTGTGTCGTATCTTGTCAAATGCTTTTACGTGACTTAATGATGTTTTTTAACAACTTTTGTTTTCCTTAAAATTTCCTGCAAATTTATCTGAACGTTATTAAATGGGTGACTTTTTTCTTTAAAGCTGGAATGCCATGAGATTTTCCAAAATATTTTATTCTATTCCAAGAGACCTTTGTATTTTAAACTTACGAGGATCACTCAAAAAACTGAGCTTCACACAGAAAGAAGAGCTGAACTGTTTATATTATGGCAACATACTAGCACTTCTTATAAAATAAGAAAAAATAATTCAAATTTCTGTCTTAATTTCTGTGTATGTGAGACCTATACAAATATGAGAATGTGTGCGACAAATCTAAAAATGAACAAAACAGAAGACTGAGCTGTAATAAATTATCTATAAAAGAAAGGTATGACACCCAAGGAAATCCATGAAGACAAAGTACAGATACTTGCTGAGGACTCACCTTCCTATGCAGCTGTGAAGAAATGGACTGCTCAATTCAAAATGTAGGGACAGCACAGAAGATAAAACCCCGGGGTCAGGTCGTTCAAAACCTTCTACGACCACTGTTGAACAAATTGAAACCATGCACTGTATGTTTTTGGATGACAGACATCTTACTTTCCAGCGTATAGCCAAGTCCATAGACATTAGTTCTGGTTCGCTCCATACTGTTTTAATTCAGTCCCCGTGGATGATCAGACTGTCTGCAAGATGAGTCCAAAGAATGCTGACACCAGGGAAGAAGCTGAAAAGGGTTGACATTTGCAAAAACCTTCTGATTCGCTTCCAGGCTGACCCTGAGAATTTCCACTGCAGATTACAAACTCAAGATGAAACCTGGGTTCACCACTTCGAACCTGGATCAAAAATTCAAAGTAAACAGTGTAAGCGCTCTGGTTCTCCATGCCATACGAACTTCAAGCAGGCAGCCTCTGTTGGCAAGATGATGTCTTCTCTTTTGGGAAATTCTGTAGATGATATACTACCTGTTAAAATGGAAAAAAATCTATTAATGGACATTACGCTGCAGCAGAATTAAGACAACTGAATGGAAGCAATCAAGTTGCAACAAAGAGGCAAGCTGAGGTCAGGTGTGCCCTAGCTCCAGGATAACGCACACGTTCACACTGCTCAGGATGCAGTAGCTGAAGCAGCCAACTGTTACTATGAATTGCTATTCCATCTCCCTTACTCATCAAATTTAGCTCCATCTGACTTCTTGCTGAAATCCCACTTGCGTGGTCGCCATTTTGGAAACAATGATGAGATAATATGTGCTGTGGAAGAGTTTGTGGAAGACCAAGATGCCACCTTCTTCCGTGATCGGATTGTAATGCTTAATCATCTTTGGATCAAAAGCATCGATGTTAAGAGGTACTATATTGAAAAATAGTGGAAAAACTGTCTTATTTCTCCAAATCCTTCTGTGTGAGGCTTAGAACTTTTTGAACCACTCTTGTATGCTTCACGCTGCTTCTTAGAAAAGACATGAATTCATTTTTCTCATCACAAAATATCGTTACAAAACCATCTCGTTACTGACATGCCACAAAGTTTGAAAGAAAAACGTTGGATGCTAATTCACCTACAGGCAAACTGGCGTTCGCTCGCTTGAAAAATAAATAAAGAAATAAGATAAAAAAATTTTGCTGAAAGGAATTTAATTAAATTTTCATTTTTTAATCTTCCAACTTCCAGTTATTCACCGTCTCCGAGGCTTTAAAAACGTTTCTTTTTTTAAAATAAAAAGAACTTTGCAACGATTACTTTTAACTTTTTCATAATCAACAAGTGAAATATTAACACTAACGCCATTTAAAGCTTGAATAAGTTTGAATCCCGTCTCTTCTTGCCTTTTAATTAGTTCAATAAATCTTGCTATATTGGGAAAATGAATTATGCAATCTGATGCCAGCCTTCATCCTGGCTTTTCTTTTTCGCGAAATGTTTAAAAACACTCGTCAATAGGATGATCAGAAATTTATTGAAAATAAAGATTCTGTGATGATTTATTTGAAAACTTTCCCTATATAAGTTGATACAAAATATTCAAAAATGTTATCGAGCGCATTTTTCCCGCTGTTAATATTTTAATTTTATTAAATTAAAAAAAAATGTTATGCTAACATCTAGGTGAGCAATATTTTCCACCTTCTTCGGTTCACGTTTTCCACTGGCTTGAAGTGGAGTAATTATTTTCAATCAATTAATAAGTCTACTGTTAGAAATGTTGGTTCACTGTGTCGTGTCAGACAATTTTTATCGTTACAATCCATCTTCCATATTTGTAAATCTACCATTCCTCCGTTCTTTGAATATTGTTGCTGCCATATCTGGTCTGGTGCTCTTGTTATATCCCTCTAGATTCTTGACAAAAATCAAAGTGTGTCATATAATCGATCCTGATCTGCATCTCGACTTCAGTCACTTTCTCACCAACCTGACCTAGCATCCCTCTGTCTTTTCTACAAATATTTTCATGGCAATTGTTCTGGTGACCTTTCCGCCTTGTTGCCTCCACAGCATGAATTTAAGGATGTTACTAGATTGGCAAAAAAGGTCTCGACGTTTTACTGTTGAAGTAGCTAGATACAATCGTATTTTCTATTTTAATAGTTTCATTTCTCGCACTTCTTGCTTGTGGAAATCCCTTCCGATTTCTTGCTTCCCAGTCAACTAAAATCTTTGAAACCTGTTCTTTTATTTTCATTTCTCCTCAATAAATTTTCTTTCACTTTCAGTACCTTCTTATGACCTAGTGGCATTATCGCCTTGTTTAAGGTTACATGATAAAGAAAACTTATATTTCTTTATCTGTTGGTTTCTTAGAATTATTAGATATTATTAGATAGTATTATAGTTTTGTTTTTTTGTTTTTAAATCTGATATTCATATATAATTCTTTAATACCCATTTTACCAAAAGTGGGATGGTGATCGTTAATAGGTTAAGACAAGAGAAATAACAATCAAAAATTTAAGTCCTCACAGATACCCGTGAAAATGTATGAAGCTATCTCTTCTCCTCTCATCTAGAGGTTGATAGCACAACAAACTGATTCCGCTACCATTTGTATCCCTCTACATCGAGTGGCCCTTGGGCCTTGTATCGAGATAAGTAAACATTTAATTTGCCACATGATAAATAATATGGAAATCCATTTCGTTAGGTGTTAAAATACAACACAGTACTGAGTGTAAAATACCTAATTGTCACTCGAACGTATTTCCTGAGTTCCGTAAAAACTTACTTGCTATTAAGGCCACAGCAACACCTGGCGTGATGAGGCTGTGGTCCTTTGCTCTACAGACCTAACAAAAAACGTTATATTAACTAGAGCAAAAGAATTAAAACACTTGTCGGAATCAGCCCAATGAACCACATATATCATCCGAATTCTGGTTAACGAAGCAGAATTAGACTGGAAATTTCATTAAAGACTCTGGGACAAGGAATGCTATATTTATGCTCAAAATAATATTAAAAAGAGAGACACAAATTTAAAAAGATGTATACCTATATCTTATAGATTATACAAAAGCGCTTGATAAAGTATATTGCAAAGAACTGTTGGACCTGCTTGGTAAGGTTGATTTATTTGCGAATAATCTCTTTATATATAACGTTGTAGGCTCTTTCTGTCTGTTTGTTATCGTACTCCTCCTAGGGTTTTGGAGACAGACCCCCCATAACCGTATATATTCTGAAAGGACATTACCCAGGGTACTTGGATAAGCATATTTTATTTTGGTTAAAGGGGGACCTCACCGCCGATTTTTTGTTCCCTTTGACATAAATTAAATTTAAATTTGAATAAATGAATGACTCCTCTGGTACTTGGATAAGTATATTTCATTTTAATTAAGATGGAGTGCCGGGGGCGGACACGAATCCCACCACTGAATATTTTTCCTTTGATTTAAATTAAATTTTAACTTGAATAAGGGAATGATTCCTATCCAAAATATAGAAGGAGAAAACCAGAAGATGGAGGTCACATCAGAAAGATCATTGAGTAATACTGAAATGCATCATTTTTCTCCATAAATTATAACAATGATTTAAATGAATTAAATGATTTAAAAAATATATGACAGGCAGCAAGGCGCCCTTAATTCGGCTAGTATTAGAATAATACAGAACTTAAACTGGGAGCAAACTGCCCGCATACGGATAGAAAATGAGTTCTGTAAAAGGACGTAATACAAGAATGCGTCATTTGATTAGAGTAGGAGAATTAGAAGTCCAACCAGGATTTTTTTCATTGGTGACCACAATCTTAACAACATTATTTCTTTAGACGAGACAGTGTTGATAGCAAACACAGAACGGGAACTGAAGTAAATCCTTCAGGAGAGAAAGGGAAGTGAGAAGAAGGACTATACATCAATTGTAAGAAAAGAAAACTGGAGATTCCAAAATTAGACAAAAAGTCTATCAAGCATTAAATACGGGTTATTACTTTGGACATCTCGAAAATGTTTTTACAGGGTTTGGCAATCTTTCTAAATTGAAAGGTTAAGGTGTCTCCAGACGAATCATTGAACTGGTTCAGTCTTTCTTATCAAAACAGTAAAATTATCTTAAATGGCCATTCCTCTAGGTCATTTTATGTTGATGCAAGCGTTGACCAGTGCTCTCTTCTTGGACCTACTTTGTTCTTAATTTTAATCACTGATCCTCCTGATGATATCAGCTCTCAACTTGGTATATATATACCGAGGACACATCCATTCAGTTCTTTCACGATAGTAAAATCTGGTCAGTTCGTTAAGGTCAAATTGTCAGCGGATCTGAGAGATGACCTAGAGTCTGTTGTTAACTGGGGCAAAAAAAGAGCTTAATTTTAACGCCGCCAAAATAAAACTGCTCTTTATTAAGCACCTGAGAGACAACTTTCAGCCTTCCATCAGCATGACTGATGCTAATCTCGAGGAGAGTGACTAGTTGCACTTTCTCGAACTAACCTTCTTGAGTGACATAGAGGGGAAATACTATATTGAATCTATTGATATGCCTGCTGCTAAAGTAAGTGGGTTCACTGTGTCGTGCTAAACAATTTTTCTTTGCTGAATCTATTTTACATTATCTACAATTCGTCCATGTTTTGAATATTACTTCTATATATGGCCCAATTCTTTTTCTATATATTTAGAGATCCCTGCTAAACTCAAAAGAAGAATCAGAAATATTACTAATCCTGACCTGCTATCTCGACTTCACTCACTTACGCACCGCCGTAAATGTGCTTCCTGTGCCTTTTCTATAAATAATTTCATGGCAATTGTCAGGATGCGCTCTTGACTATGCTACCTAGACTTTATGAATTTAAGCGAAGTACTAGATTAGAAACAAGGTCTCATCAATTTAAAATTGATCTTTCTCGATGTAAACGTAAGTTCTATGCTGTTTCTTTTTCTTCTTTTTTTTTGCTTCTCTCTTTCTTTCTCTTTTTTTCAGTCTTTCCAGTCAACTCTGATCAATTTTGATCTTCACTATTTTAAATAAAATGTCAATCTTTATCTACTGTCTTCCTGATTACTCTTCTATTGTACTTGCTCCTTAATAATGTTTCTGATTCCTAAATCTTTCACACACAATAACCCCTTGTGTCTTAGTGGCCTTGCATGGGGCAAATTTGATTAAAAAATTGCAAAAACATAAATAAATAAAATAACTACAAAAATTAAAATATCTAAGATGTCTTTTAACAGGGGACGGAAAACCGAAAGCGTCTTGGGAAAGCGAAAGATGCTTTCCAAAAGCTAACCAAATTATTAAAAAAAAGGAAAATGTTTTTTAAAACAAAGAATACTGAATAGTTATGTAATGTCTTCCTATATGGCATTCAATACTAGACAATCCCCTATTTCACATATGAAGAAAGACTTAAGACAACTTAAATGTGGTTGTACAGAAGAATGCTGAGAATACCATGGACTGATCATATGAGTAACGACGAAATGTTAAAGAAAATGGGAAAAAAGGACACATACTTAGAACCAGAATAAGATAGTTAAAATGTCTACGGCACATAATGAAGAAAGTGGGTTTGGAAAATTTGATATGCACAACATACAAAAGGCAAAAGGGACAGAAAAAGGATTAGGAGGTGTAGTAAACAGACAAAACATACATAGACCTACAAATGATGAGAAGTTGTGGAGAGCCATGATCACCCGCAAGGAACACCGCACATAGAAGATGTCTGAAAAATGTCCTTATCGCAAAATTTCAGATGGTAACTCATTACATTTTATTAAATTTTTATTTATTCATTTGTAGACATTGTTAATTTTAAAACACTTTTTCTTATATGCGACGATGCAAATTTAGAAAAAATGGCTATACACAACTTCCTTGACGCATATAATGAAGTGCTAAATAGAAAAATCCCGAAACTAGACACAATTATAACAGTTTAAATTAATGACCCCAACAGAAAATAAATAGGTGAGGCTGTTTACATAACAGATGCGAACCTACAGCTGAATACACAACGTAGCCAGGAAAATGCCTGAAAATTGTTGATACTTGTTCAGTTTACGAGCCCCTGGGAAGTAAGGTAATTCAATCATTATTTACTTCTCTTTAATATAATTTAACCAGACGACAATGTTTCATTGCCGCAGACGATCTTTGTAGAGCTCGTCCATTTTGAGAAAAAGAAGCTCACGAATACTGAATGAGTAAGTTACAAACAAGTATTATGTTAACGATCTACGAGACAAAACCGGATAATATAAATTTAACACTTACCTACCTTGAAGTAATTTATAGCGGATAGGATTGAGAAATCGTAGAACCGGGTTCAAATTCCAGCCGAATTCGTCACATTCACTTACATAAAAATCAGTCAGTTATGTGCCATGTTCGATACACGCTTGGGCAACATGTATGCTTCGATACATGACATCCCGCAGTAGGTTGCCATTTCTTTCTGCGGTAGACCAGTTTCCATCCAAGGCTATAGAAGTCTATCTTGCTATATACTCATAGCTTGGGGGAGAAGACGTGGACTGATATCTTTCTCAAAGTTATCAGCACGTAAGTGAATGTAATGGATTCGACTGGAATTCGAACTCGGCTTTCCGATTTCTCAATCCGAGCCGCTATCGATTACTCTTCCTTCATACAAATACACTTGGTAAAAATATGAATTCATCTCTTTTCCCATAGTATGTGTAAATAGAAGGAGAGATTATCCTTGGTTGGTAACCAACCTAGAAGAAGGAAAAGTCTGAAATCAAAACCTGAGTTTGTTGATGTGGTTAGCAACTAAACTGCACCCCCACTCAAACCAGGGTCTGGTGAGGAGAAGAAGTGGAACCCCAGCAGCACAAAAAACAACAAGAGCTGTTAAATTACCGATGAACATTCAGTCAAAGACTATCTACATCAACTATTGGTTAAATAGCCTCACCAACCCCAAATTGTGGGGATTACGGCTATAAACCTGAAAACATGATCAATTAAGTAAGGGTTCCTCCAACACGAGCGAGTAGCCCATGGATTTGGATCGCAATTACAAATGCCAAGCACGAATCTTAGTACTAATCTTTTAATTGCAAGATTTGTCAAATGATATTTCAGGTGTAGCAGCAATATGTGCCTCTTAAAGGTACAAAGATTCAGATTAAATTCTAAGCAAATTGCGGGAACAAGATATGGAAGTGAAGGCTCGAAACGTTAGGTAAATGTTGAAAATACTTTTACCTTTGTGATTCATAATCTCACATAAGATACAAAGATAAAAATTTGCCGCGCTTTCACAGAGAACAGAAAAAAATGTCGACACTATCACAAATCATGTGGACAAAACAACGTTTATATATATTTGAAGACATTTTTATAGATACAAATATTTAAGTAAATGCTCTGTTTATAATAAACAGTATTAAACAAGATTTACCGTGTTGAATGTCCGAGAAATTTTCATAGAAAATATTCGTCCTCCGACAGGAATCGAACCTGTATCCTATACGGGACCGTAATAAAGCCTGACGTGCCTTTAACCGATTTGGCCACAGAGGAGCGTTAGGCTAGCGAGATAGATTTTGCTGTCTTTAAACTACAACCTTCCATTCATATCTGCTCATGGCGTATCCAAATGTAAAATAATGACGTCACACATTATGAAATTGACAAAGTCCGACAATTATTTTAAAACATTTTTTATCTGTAATTTTCTTGCAATCTAACGTTTGGAATAGCCTTCAATAGAAAGACTTCCCACTTTGGCTCTTTTTCAATATTAATCTTTTTAGTTCTTGGCATTTTGACGATTTCTGACAATTAATTTCAATCACATAAATCTACAGGGTGGTCCAAAAGTCTTGTCACACCCTGAACAAAAAATTAAAGGATAAAAATGATGGAAACCTTGCTAATAAAAAAAAAACAAAAAAAACTCAATAATATCAACTATGTACATGGACACAATAATTTTTAAATAAATAAATAATTATTTGAAAATGAAAAACATTATATAAATACATACATACAACAAACTATTTCTTGTTAACGTTTAATATACCTTGAAAATGGCTAAGCCGAAGGCGCTCGGATAAAAAAGAACAATTGGACAATTTTCATATAATTTATCATCGGAAAGAAACAAACTATTAGATCACATGAGAAATTATATAAAAAATAACTAAATTAAGGCATCTTGTCTATCGTATTCAATATATATATATATATATATATATATATATATATATATATATATATATATATATATATATATATATATATATATATATAGGCAAATGCGTGACAAGATAAGAAATTGATATCTCACCTTGCATAGTATTCTTTCAGGCAAATATTAAGTCTTTGGCTTCTCTATATAAACTGCTGATATGCTAACGGTCATTACTGAAAGAATCTGTCAAGCTTTAAATAAGAGTTATGGCCTTAGATATCTCGAAAGCGCTTGACAGGGTTTCGCATGCGTCTTCACAAGTTGTAAGGTATTTCTGTCTGAATTTTTTATTTGATTTCTTATCAAATCGCGAATTGAAAGTTGTCTTGAAAGGACACTCTCATAGACCTTTTATATTAATCTGGGTGTCCCTCAGATGTCACATCTTGGCTCTACCTGAACCTACTTTGTTCATCAATGACTTCACTAATGTTACCCGCTTTTGACTCTCTCTCTATGCTGATGGCACAAATATTTAATCTTGTCTGATAGGTTTGTCTGCCAAATTAAAGTGGGAGTGGATCTTAAAATTGACTTTCAATCTGTTGTTAACTGAGGCAAGAAATGGCTTGTTAAATTGAACGCCTCCAAAGCGAAACTGTCGTCTTTTAATCATATAAGAATTTTTTTCTTTCCATCCACATCGCTGATGTTAACTTCAAGCAGAATGACATTGCGCCTTGTCTGGCTAATATGAATTAAAACGATTATATATAATCAATTGATAGTTCTACTGCTAGGAAAGTTGGTTCAGAATCTATATTTATAAATTCTCTCATTTGACTGTGCATCGAATGTTACTGATACATTTGGTCAGGTGCTTCCGAAACGTATCTAGACATTCTTGACAAAATTCTTAGAAGAATCTGCAATGTTATAGGTCCTAACCTGACATCTTGGCTTCAGTCACTTTCTCCTCGCGCCTTTTCTGTAAATACTTGCATTGGAATTGTTCTGATGAACTTTCCTCGTCTCGTTGGTACACCGACTTCACAATTTTAAACGTACTGCTAGATTAGCAGTTAGGTCTCATAATTTCAATGTTGAAATTGCTAGTTGTAACCATAAGTTCTATGCTAACAGATTCTTCTGTCGTACTTCTCGCTTGTGGACCTCCTAGCCTTTCATGCTTTTCAGTCAAATTTGATCTTCAATAATATTAATTCAATCCTTCATCGTTCCCTTCTTAATTCCTGTTATTGTATTGTTCTCTCTTCTTAAAAAAATGTTTTCTTTTTCTCATATCACACTCAGTAACCCCTTGCATTTTAGTGGCTTTATTGCCTTGCTTGAGACGAAATAATTAAAACAATGTCGCAAGAAAGCAGCACCATTATCTAGAAAGAGCAAACGTCTTTACTAGATAAGCCGAGATCTGTATTCTAATGGATGATCGTCTCTGAAAATGAATACGAAGCCGCCCTTCCCATACTTTTTTTTGTTTTCAGTTTGGCACTGAAAGACGTGTCCCTGAGGAGAAGCCGACTGTTTAATGTCATTCTGAATAGTAAGAAGTCCATCTAATATCTCACTTGCATTGATACAATCATCCACCGAGTCGCCAGATTACATTTGATATCCAAACCCACAACGCTAAACAAATAATAATAACCCGTACCACATTTTTCCTGGCTTTTCTTTTCCCAGTGCGCGCTTTTTATTTTCTCTCCTATCTGCATGTTGTTCTATAAACAATAATAAATGATGACGAATCGCAGCACGGCCCGGAATTCATATCATTTTCCACACAACTCGGTTACGCACATGACAAAAAAAATCTTGTTTATTGAATAAACACATTGCGCAACCGTCACACGATTTTAATTTATCTCATGAAACAAAAGGAAACTACAAAACAGTTCCAAATGCTGAGAATTCCTTTTGCTAAACTTTCGAAATAGAATGAACAGATTTAATGATTTTTTTTTTCAGAAAGACATCTAGAATCATGTGATTGTTGTCCGAATTTCTGGGATGAAGAGGTATAATTATTTAGACGATTTACATTTTTTTAATCATTTCACCCCAAGCAAGGCGGGAAGCCACTAGCACGCAATGGGTTACAGAGAGTAGGAGTGAGAGTAAAGAGTGAAGTAAAGAGAGATAGAGGAAAGAATGAAGAAAAGAACAGGGAAAATATCAAGGCACCTGGAGATGCCGATTGACATTTGAATAGTTGGAGATTATAGCAATCAGGGAAACAAGTAATAGAAAGGCAATTCCACAGACGAGAGGTGCGAGACATGAAGCTATTGGAGTAGAAGAGACAGCTACATTTAACCGTTGCGCCAGTGAGAGTAGGATCGAGATTCTAACCTACTAGCACGATTAAATTCATGCAGTCTGGGAACTGGCGAAGGAACTTGTCGGTGCAGTTAACGTGAAAGAGAGAGCGACTGTAGGCAAGATGCCAGATCAGGGTCAACCACATTGTATATCCGTCTCTGGATTGTGTCGAGGACCTTAAGGCGAACAGCGGGGGTACCAGATCATATAGGGCAGCAGTATTCCATGCAAGGGCGAATAGTTGATTTATAGATTTGAAGGATGGACTCGGACGAGAAAACATCTTTCTGGTACGACAAAAAGAACCAGCTTTCCTTGTCTTTGGATTATTGTCATCATCTTTGTGTTGTTTTCACAACTTTTTGTCCGTTGTGCCCTCATTATTTCCATTTCTGTTTTGGTTTACCTTTACTTCTTTTACCAGGCACCATTCCTTCAAGACACAATTTAGAGAGCTCTTTTGTAGATCTTTTAATGCGTCCAAATAATTTCAAGGATTTCTTACAGATGGAATGGAACATTGGAAGCAAATTGTCCAATTCTGAGAGTGGTCGTTTTCGTTTTGTTCAACAGGCTCGATGAAGTGCATTATATGTTTTGGGAATGGTTCAGTTTGATCCGAAAGCTTTTGAGTTCATGACACATAATCTAAAGCATATAAAACAATTTTTAAGTATATAAACCAATTTTAAATGTATTAGTGCGTTGATTTCAGCATACATTTATGTCTTCCAAGAACAGCCATCACACGTCTTATTCGATGCTTTACTGATATTTTTTAGTTCTTTTGCCATATACCTTGTTGTTTACCGCCATATCACATTGAAACATTGGTTCCCGTAAGATCACCGAAGTTAAGCATTCTTAAGCCTGGACAGTACCTAGATGAGTAACCGCTTGGGAATACCAGGTGCTGTAAGCTTATATGTGCGGATGATGTAATGGATAAATTGTTAACCGGACAGACGAGTAGCAGATTCCGTTGGGTTCATTCACTTACGCGCAATTAACTTTATTTATGAATCCCCTTTTCTCCCCCGGCTACGGGTTAATTAGTAATCCTTGTATCACTAAATCTTTATTATTTGCCCCCTCGCACCAAAAAATAATCTAAAGATATTTTCTGGCTTTAAATAACCTGAAAAGAGTTGATAACCCGTAGAAAATGAATCAGTCAAAACAAAATAGCTTTTGACCAAGCTATACAAAATCAGTCACGTAATCATTTTTGTTCCGTTTATTTGAATGTTAAGCTGTGGCTGTGTGGTGTCTATTTTCATGAAAACGAACATCATTCTTATGTGTTATTGGAAAGACGGTTTTAATTTGGTGTTCCTTATCAGAACAATATCGTCTGCATATGACAACTTTTTGTTTTTATTAACGTCTTATTTTCATTATATTTTCTTCATCTTAAGCAAAGCAATAATGCCGCTAAGATGCAGGAGGTTACAGGGAGTTAAAGAGAATGAGAAGACATTAGTGAGGAGCAAAGACAATAAACGTACAGCATTAGGAAAAGAGAATATGGCGATTGGCATTGCATTTAAATGTTTGAAGATTTTAGGTGCTAGGAAACATAAAATCGAAACGAACAGTGCGAGAAAATAAACTATTATAAAGGAAGTAAGGTTTGCATCTAACTAGTTCAACAATAATATGGTGAAACCTACTTGGCAATCTGGTAGCATATTTAAATTCATGAAATCAAGAAATTGTAGTGAAAATAGTTAAAGAGATGACAGACGAAAGCCACGTGACGTTGGGTAGTTAAATAAATGAAGTCGAGATGCCAGGTCGTGAAGGATTACACGGTTCTTTCTTTGAATTTTGTCAAGAATCTCGAGATATATAGTAAGAGTACAAATCCAGGCATAGCACGAACGAATTTATAAATACGCATTCTTTTAGTGATTTTGACGCGAAGAGTCTGGTCCGATACATTGAACCAACCTTCCTAGAGGTAGATTTAGCAATTGATTCAATACGATCATTGTGTCAGTGGAAAACGTTAGTTCTAGAAGGCGCAAAATGTTGCTCTCTTGCATCAGTCAGACTGATGGTAGGCAGAAAATCTTTAAATTTTTAAAGTGGTTTTGTTTTGGGGGGGAGTTAAAATTTACAAACCTTCCCTTACTTCAGTTCACCACTGATATAAAATCCTTTCCGAGAGCATTTGCCAATCCAACTATATCGGATCTGACGGTCTTGCTACAAATACAGGAGGAAATAGTTGTGCCATCTGCATCGGGAATGTTGTTGATGAAGATCAGCGCCAGTGTTGGTCCGAGAATAGAGCCCCGGAAGACTCCTGCTTTAAATGAACTTGATCGTGTCAATTCTACACGACATTCATTAGATAATTTTTTAAGGGACGATGGGATTAGGCCAACTTTTCATCCATGCCATTTGCTTTGTAGTATTACTAAAAAGAATTTCTTGTCCCTTCGTCCATAAATGATTATGTCTCTCCATAGATTTCTTTTCTGCATTATCTGTGACTTGTTCTACCTTCTCAGGAAAGATAATGGAATGGTTTCACCACGCCTTCTATATGATTTGGTATTCAGAATTTTCTTTTCTCTTAGACTGGTCGCCGCACAAGATTAGGGAACCCAGTTTACCCGGTAATTTAACCCATTAGCCTTTCTCACGGGTATAAATGCGGAAGGTTACGATGCCGACTGGTCCGGAAATTGAACTGTTTCTACTTCCCGTCTCGAGACGACAGATTTTTATATATCTGACACTACAGATATCTACTGTTTTATTTCTTATCTTTTTGAATCTGTTATACCCGGCCAGATATTTGAGGACGTCGTAAATCTTATTTTTTTCTTCGTTAAGTAATAACGAACCGAGCTGATAAACTATTTCTAAATTTATTTGGTCGCATTTATGAGTCAATAATTTATTACCAATATCTAAAGGAAGAACCACAGAAGATTAAGTGCGTGTAAAATGAATTGAAACCAGAAAGCGTTCCGGTCGAAATGGAAAAAGAAGATGGAAAGACGGAAAAGGTAAGTGAAGCGTGGTGCCAGCTTTCTGGAAGGAATCAAATGGTAAAGAAATTCACCACTTTAATCACTCTTGGTGGTAAAAGAGTTTTGAAAAGGATTTCGAAATATCAAGCGTGAGGGTCAGTGCTCCTCTGCGACCTGTGTGGTAGTCTGCGTTTGTATAATTCCATATGCATAAACCTCTGGGCAACTTGTCTTGCTTCATATACATACATACATACAGACATACTACATATATATATATACGTACATATAGATACATATAAATAGATAAACAGATATATAGATAGATATAGTGTGCACATTAGGAACCAGCACTCATAAGAGTGCATCAGTAATTATGTAAAAGGTTATTTATATAATAATGTATAATTTTAGATCTCTGTAATAACATTCCCTACTGAATTAAATGTACTGGTAGAGAAAGATATTATGTAGAAAAATATTTTATGTGTGAAGCATGTTTTTTCCATCATGAAGCTGCAAACTGACTGTTTTACGTACATAGAAACATATATTTATGAATACTGGGTGTCCGCCACTCACACACTCATATATATATATATATATATATATATATATATATAAATATATAATTGGTATATACGGAATGAATTCCAATAAGCAACAATTACTATTCTTAAAAGAGTGCTCAATACAAAGTAGAGCAGATATAATTATTTAAAATAAAAAATAAAAATTTATGACATAAATATGTTATAAAATCACTACAAAAATAGCCATTTTGTTTCAACACCCCTGGTGTCTTATCAAGTGGTGATGTTGAATGTAAAATTAATGGTTACCAGGGGTGTTGAAACAAAATGGTTATTTTTGTAGTGATTTTATAAATATATTTATGTTATAAATTTTTATTTTTATTTTTTATTTTTAAATAATTATATATATATATATATATATATATATATATATATATATATATATATAGGAGGCACGGTGGGGTAGTGGATTGAGGAATCGGGGAGCCGTCTTCGAATTCCAGTCGAATTCACTTACTTACTATTACCCTTGGAAAAGGTATGAATCCTCTTCTCTCTCCAGATATGGGTAAATGTCAGGACAGACTGGATTCTATAGCCTTGGATGGCATCTGGTCTAAGAGATGAACAACTCTGCATTCAAAACCTGCAGAGGAGAGGCTCGTTTGGGGAGCTTGTGTCACGTAGTTCGGCAGGTCTCTGTATTTGGCCCTTCAAAAAGTGTTGTTGTTATGCACAAAGCCTTCACCACAATAATCAAATCATATGTGCTGGTTTCTGGGCTGTCGGTACCTAGGAACTAAGCTGCTTGGCCCTCATTTTTAGTAGATACCCATATTTGAATAGACACTCCATTTATTTATGAAATACTGCATATATTTATTTTCCTCTACCGTCTTGAATATTCGAAAAATCATATAAAATAAAACAAGCACCGATTAAAATTTTACATAGAATATATGTATATATGATGGACTTTGCCATCGAGTTCGATGTATGAGATTCCAACGACCACGAACTAATTATCTGCATGCATATGACGGGCATGACTTTTGAGACCGACTCGAGAATTGCACAAAAGTCCACAAACTGTACAGGAAAATGTATTGTATCCAAGTGCAGCAGGAACACTGTCAGCTGTTTTATTTTTTTTTCGTGTTTCACGCAGTCGATTGATGCTTACTTTTTGATAGCTTTATTTCTGAATGGCAACTAGAACGATACTCTAATCTCTTCATAGCTACCTCTTTAAAAGTTCTTTTATATATATATATATATATATATATATATATATATATATATATATATATATATATATATATATACTCAACTCTCCTGTCGTTTCCGTCGTATGAGGGTGATGCAAGTTAGTTTTTTAGAACCGAACAGCCAGTACTATTCACACATATGTTTTGGTTATAGTGGTGAAGGTGTGTATAGAACCGACCACACTTTTTGAAAGAATAAAATACAGTGAACTGCTGCACTTAGCGTCCTTACAAGGACCCCAAACGAGCATCATCAGGTTTTGAATTCAGAGTTGTCCTTCTCCTAGGCCGGTTGGCACCTAAGAGTATATTGCTATTTACCCGTAGCTGAGGGTGGGGAGAAGAAATAAATCTGCGTGTAAGGAAAATGCATTAGGATTTTAGGGTAAGAATAAAAATAAATTATCTTATTAGATCCGACAACCAAAAACCGGAAAGTGTTAGTTTTTGTTTGTTATATATATATATATATATATATATATATATATATATATATATATATACTAACCGTTTTTTTTTTTTCTTTGGTTTTCTTAATTTGTGAAGCGCGCTGTTTATTCCTAATAATATGGGGATTATTAAGGTGCTTGCTTCTGTGTATATAAATTCATATATACAGGTTTTTAATTTTGTCGACTCTTCTGTATAGTAGGGTCAGTTGGGCTGTGAGAAAAAGAGCATCATTACGCCGTACTCTGCGCCAGAAAATTGGAAACGGCATGCTGCACTGCTTGACATTCGCGTCGGAAGCGCCAATACGAACATTTCAGCCTGTTTGGGTGTCAATCTGAGGACAGTGAAGAAAATTTGGAAAGAGTTAGATGAGTCTGTTGATGATTACGAAGGTATTTGGAGTGATCACTGGTGGTGGCGACGTTGTGCCTCTATTCATCATCCCACAGGACCTCAGGTTCAAAATGGGGACCTACTTCTAGTGCCTTGAGGAGGTAGTACTGCCCTGGGACATGGGAGTGGCTGCTGGGAGACCCTATATCTGGAAACAGGTACTGCACTATACCAAATAAGCAGGAGAACCCAGTCATGGCTGTCAGACAGTTTCTGCAACCACATCAGCCCTTACATCTGACTACTTAACTCCCCAGATTGCATCCCTCTTGATTATTGTGTGTGTGTCGCAGTTGAGCGAGAGACCAACACAGCTCTTTGTAACACTAAAGATGAACTAATGGCAAGGATTATGGCAGCATTCTTAAAACAAGGAGAAAGTCCAGAAGAGTTGCAGGAGATTCCAAAATCGTCTGGAGGCTGTAGTTGAACCCAATGGCAATTTTATCGAATAAATTTACTCTTTAGTATCTCAAGTTATTTGTGTGTAATATCTTCTAAAATGAGATGTCAGTGTTATTTTCATTTTGGCGTAATATAGACAATTCACTCATCGCAGCATATATATATATATATATATATATATATATATATATACACTATGCCAGAAACAATATGTAGGAAAATCTGAATGGCCCTTTCACTACAGAATTAATAATTATCGCAATCGAATTAAGTCGACTCCCCATGAAAAATTATTACCTGTAGAACAACATTTCCGGCTGGAAAAACACGATTTCAAAACCCATGCCAAATTCACTATAATTGAGAGAATAGAAATGTTCAGAGCAGATAACATTAGAAAGATTTTAGAGTCCCATGAAAATAAGTGGATACAACGTCTAAAAACACAATATCCAGCTGGGCTAAACCATAAATTTAACAATATAGATAGTACTAATATATAACTCAACAAATCAAAACCTACCCACATTTCTCACCCACACAAGACAGACATGCTTACGGAGGTGTGGAGGCCTCACACTTATACACACACCCACACGAATATACACACTTACACACATCATACTCACTCACTCCCTAATGAGTCAAATGATAACACACACCCACAGCAATGCACACGCTTACACATATCATACTCACTCACTCCCTAAGAACCAAATAACACACACACAAACACTAAACAGAGACACATCCCCTCTCCAGGACTAATACATCTGTCAAACTGACCACGGGAATTCAGAGAAGCATAGATCTATCCAGCTCTTGTCTCAAATAACAACTTAAAAGAGACTGTTTGATCAACACAAGGAATGTTAAAAGGTTCATGTTAAAAAGATAAAAAAATAAAAAAAACAAATGAAAACTACAGACAAAAGTTCATTTTCTCCAGCAAGACATTCATTTCTGTAGTTTACTGCTACCAGCAAGCAGAAATATTTCTTCTCCCGATGATGGCCATTTTGGCCGAAACTAGTCGAGGAATCTAAATGGAATAATAATAAAAAAAAAACGAAATAATATTAATCTACAACCCAGTGTGTTTGAAGATTTTAATTTTTTTTTATTGTTCAATATATATATATAACGTCATCCACAGACAGACTGTTTCGCAGCTTATCAGTGTGGCTAGACATCCGGTTGCCTCTTGTTAGGATCGAAACCCGACGGAATTGGTGTTAGTCGGAGATTCTAACCATTAAGCCGTCAGCGCACGGTAGGGATGAAAGCGGATTTTTTAGCGTATTTATTTTTTAGAAACAGGCCCAGTGACCGACAGTGACTCAATTCGCATCTGCGAAGAGTCTCGCTATATAGCTATAATAGTCACTGTTTACCAACCTACACCTCGTCCCCATATATATATATATATATATATATATATATATATATATATATATATATATATATATATATATATACAACGAGGTAAGCTTCGAGAAATGCTAATAATTTTACTCGATTCTAATTTGAGAACGTTATACTAATTGTTGAAATTGTTATCTCTTTTTATGGAGTGATACGTAAACGTTGATTTGTTCACTTATGAAGAACACTTTATATACGGAAGTGCTTCATGAAAATGCTAAAAATGGAAAAACTTCCGCTTTTTGAAGAGATTCTTTGATGTTTTTTCTTATTTTTTATTCATTTTTTTTTTTTTTTTTAGTATATTCGAATTACGTGACTTAATTTGAGATTGAGAAAGAAGATCCTGCGGAACTGGTGCCAAACTGAAACCGGAAACTGAAGATATTTATATCAGATTTTACAAGTAGAATTTCTAGTCGTTTACTCTTATCGAAATATAGATACTTCTTTAGTAGCAATATGAAATTATCTGAAGGACAATTCCAGTCAGAAAATTATGTCTATTTCTCTTTCTCTCTATTCATCTGTACCTTCAAGGCATGGACGATAATGACTCTCCACGCTGTCCTTTCTTGTTCTCAGTAATAATTTCTCTTTCACGACTTTTTGCTTTTATAGAACTCGTTCCTCTATCCAATTGCTAAAGTTTGACAAATGAGTCCTTCATTTTTATTTTCTCTTTCATTGAATTTCAGTGTGGCCTTTTCCAAGCATTTTCCAAGCATTCTTTCTTAATTGTGTGTCCCCTAGATTTCAGATCTTGCTAGATTTTAGCAACATCTTTTTCTAGTTCAAATTATCCTTACATCTTCCTCGTACATGAAATACTCGGCATTTATCGGTAGAAACAGTAACGTTCCATTCAAAACAAAGAAAAGCGTGTTGATCTGCTTAAATCTTTATATCTATCAGTAAATGCTGGATAGTTTCCTCACAGTTGAAGTGGAAACGTGAGGCAACAGATATGATGCTCTACAGAAGGATGCTGATAATATGGTGGACGTAACATGTGAGCAACGAGAAAGCTTTAAGGAAAATGGAAGCAAAAATTACCTTTTATACACAGAATCAGACAGAGACTTTTGAAATTTCTGGAAAACATAATGATGAAAGAAGGTTTGAGGAATTTGACCTTCGCAGGGCATAGTGAAGGCAAGAGGGACAAAGAAAAACTGATAGTAGGCTAATAAAATAGATGGCAGAACAGGAGGTGGAAGGGATTATAAAAGACGAGCAATGATCGTCACGATCCCATTGGTTACATGCTTCGTATATAGTATTCTCATCATCCTCCTGTAGAATCATATCTCGCTCGCTTCAAGTCTTCTCTTTATCTGTGAGGACATTTTCTAGAATTTACTGGCATATAAGATTGTTTTTTTGTTAATCATTTCACGCCAAACAAAAAGTAATTGAGAATCTAAAAAACTGAGAAAACGTTATTGAGAAGAGAGGACAATAAAAGAATAAAAAAGATTCAATAAATCAGGAGATGGTGCTTAAAACAGGAGATGGTTGCACTTAAATCTTCGTTTAATCATATTTGACAGAAAAGCAATAAGCCTTATTAACATAGAACTTACGGTTACAACTAGCAATTTCAAGAGTAAAATTAGAAGATCTATCCGCTAGTCATTGTTCTAAAAATTAAAAAGATGTGATACCAAAGATTAAAACTCATCCGAACAATTTATAATGAGAAATGTGACCTTGCAGCCAATCTAGTACTGAGCTACAATTTACAGAAGTACCACAGAGGAGAGTGATCTTTATTTTCAAAAATACAAAAATGCCGCACAAGATCAAAAGTGGGGATAGAGGAAGGCTGGTCTTCAATCTGTCTTATCTTAAAGTTAGCTAGCCACGATGACTGACCCAAACATACTACAGTATTACTTACACCAAAACAACACATACATACATACTATTTTTACTACAGTCACCATAATACCTCAGGTCTCTATGAAGTCTTAACTAGTTCCCATATGTACAATTTATCTGAGTGAGGAATAAAAATAACAACATTCAAAAATAAAGCCTCAATGAAAATTTGCAATGTTTATGATTTTATTTACGGCAAAGGAGAGTTTGTAAGTATTTATAGAAAAGGCACATAGACGCTACGTTATGGCAACTGAAAGGTGACTGACGCTGAGATCACGACCAATAACATAGCAGATTCTGAATACACAGAAGAAGCACTTGACCAGATATATTAATGGTCAATGCATGGCAGACTTATGTAGGCATAAAACAGTTTCTGGTGAGAAATATTGTCTCGATATGTTTCGTCCTGGGTATAAACTACATGCGAAAGCAAGGCCTGCGATTGAGTGTTTTGACGTTTTTAACTGCTGGTGTTCCTAGGTTCGCCTTGCCCTGTCGTGATAGCACCTGTTAGGGTCCCAGCTATGGGTAAATAGTGAACATCAATACAAAAATCAACAGTACATGTTAATAATAAACTGAGCAACAATGCAATTTTATAGCAAAAAGACAATCAATGCAACACTAAAAAATATAAAAATACGTTTTAATAGTAAAACTGCCGACAATCGATTTTATGATCTACAAACTATATATCTAAAAAACATATATTTACTCTGAAAATAAAAAATCACATAAAAAATCTGTAGGTGAAAGTATAAAATTACGTGCAAAATATTTAGATTTCGGCATTAAATCACCCATAGATGATGATATACCGTTAAAGAAAATCAATGAACCAGCCAACAAGAAATTCACTTTCCAAGCAGCAGACCTATCAATTGATTCAATATAATCGGACACACTTTTTGCGCACAATTTTTGCTTGAATTAAAGATAACTAAAGAAAGATGTCCCATGAGAGATGCCCCTATCCAAATGGCTGTCTCAGCTGCAAAATATATATCATTAACTACCTCAAAATGAAAAAAAAAATGAATTGCCACAATTTAAGCAACTGTATTTAAAATAATTTATGTAAGGAAAAAATGCTTTTAAAAATACATTTCGAAGAAAATTAATAGTTCACTGAAAACCTTGCAGGGAAGAATGTGGTTTTGTTTTTACGCTAATTAAATAGCAAACATATCCGAGTGTTTGGGGATTTGTAGTTGATGTAATGTATAGCTGCTTGATATGAGAAATCGGAGAGCCGAGTTCGAATTTCAATCAAGTACATTCACTTACACGCAAATACACTTGGGAAAGTTTTGACTCGGGTTAATTAGTAGTATCTTGAAAAAATTAGTAGAAAAAATATAAAAAGGTTCATGCAATATTCACTCGCAAAACATAAACATAATTGTTCTTACGGCACAAAATATGTTTCAGCTTTAAATAAGTCACAAAGGGTTGATAAACCGTAAAAATACAAATCAATCAATCTTTACGCTCGGTAATCCGTCATCAAAAATTTATACATTACCTTAATGCAATGTCCGTTAACTTAAAATAGTCTGTTGTCTTCATTTCGGCTTCGTGGTCTAAGACTCGGAATAGAAACGGCCTACCTTTGATTTTGTACCATAAAGCTTATATTAAAATTGAAAGCTAAAAGAATCCTTTTTTTTTTAAATCGGAATCACCTCATGCAAGGCAGTAAAGTCACTAAGACAGAAGGGGTTACAGGGTGTGGAAGAATTAGAAACAGATACATTAATAATGAGCAGAAGAGAGTAATCAGGTGGACAGTAGATAGCGATTGACATTGCATTTAAATTTTTGAAGATTAAAGTTGGCTGGAAATCATGGAGCCAGAAGGGGTTTACACACGCGAATATTGCGAGAAATTAAACTTTTAGCATAGAAATTACTGTTAAATCTAGCCAGCTTAACTGTAAATTTATGAGATCTCGACACCTGTCTAGTACTGCAATTAAATTCATGAAGTCTAGGTACCACATCAAATAGCTCTTTAGAACAATTACAATGAAAGTATTTATAGAAAAAGACACAAAGGCAACTTTACTACGGTGGGTAAAATACTGAGGCCGAGTTGCCCAGTCAGGACAAATAATATTGCAGATTCTTCTTTGGATCTTATCAAGGGGCTCAAAGTAAATAGCAGAGGCACCGGGGCATATGTCTAAGCATGCACGAGTGGTATATTAGTCGAAGAATATAAAAAAGATAATTTGGTTTGGTTTGTTTTACGGCATATCAACGTCAATTGGTTATTTGGTCAAATGGTTATTTAATGTCGACAAATGTTTTATGGTTGGTAATTTTCTTTTCAAAAAATTATTGCTGATAATATATTTTACCCCTAAAATGTATAGCTGGCAATATTTTTTTTTTTTTTAAATGTATTGCTGGTAATAGTTTTTTTCTTCAAAACTTTATTGCGGGTAATAATTTTTACAAAGTATTTCTGGTATTAAAACCTATTTTTACACTTTCATAGTGTTTTGACCCTAGTTTGATTATTAACTATTTGCCCATAGCAGGGACCCAAACAGGTGCTACCACCCCAGGTCAGGGTGGACCTGAGAACACCAGCAATTAAGAGGTGGTTTCTCGCTCCTCAAAACCTCCTGATCAGAGTCCTTGGTGTTGGACGTAGTTTATCGTCTTACCCCGGACACGGATGTAGTTTATCGTCATACCCAGGACGGTATAAAGAAGATAAGGAAATGTAGGAAGTAAAATTAGCCAAAAAGAAAAGTAAAGAGAAATGGTTATGATAGCGGTGGTGTAATGCTGAGTACGGGGGGGGGATTTAGTGGCGGAGGGAGTTCTAAAAGGCGCAGCATATAACCGCGTAATGCGTAGCATGTTTGATCATAAATTCCGTCCTCTTTTCATCCGGTCTTGACTCTTCGTGCCAGTAATCTTGACAGGATTAATTTCATAACATAAAAAGAACATTCGTACAATATGGATTTGCTAGTTTCAAGAGCAGCGCTTGTGTTAAACGTTTCGTTTCCCTATCTGTAAACATCTTAAATATACACGTATGTATTGAAGCGGATAGCAAGGAAGGAGAATCCGTTGGGATTCAAAGAATCGTCTGAAAGCTTTCCTTTTCTCGCACCATCTTTCACGCACTTGCAAACATAGACACATAAACATATTTCTACATTGGTGTTCAATAAACAGACGCATGGGCAAGCACATAGATCAAACGTATATACATTCACACATACAAGTGCACACACACACGCACACAAACACACATACACACACACATACACACATACACACACACATATATATATATATATATATATATATATATATACTAGTAGCATGGCCCGGCGTGGCTCCTGCTTGATTCAAAAATCGTACCACTCATACAGCAATCGCTATCACTTGACTTAAAATATTTTTGCCCTTCGTTGCCTTTAAAGGAGTCCCCTTTGCCGTGCTGATGTTGCTACATGCCTTACTTCTTGCCTATCTCACACTGAGAATTTTTTCCTAAGCAAAATGAACACAAAACGATCAGCTTAACTGGAAAAACCGAATGAAAAAAGAATGTTAACAACAAATATTTTTCACACCCAACCCAGTTCTGCGGAATCAGAATCAACGTTGAGTTTAAGCAAGCGGATGAGCCAATTGGAGTAAAGTGCTATGCAGATTTAAATTTTTCCCACTTGTGACGAATGCAGCTATCGATATTTTTTGCATGCTAGTATGCTAGTTAACATTCGTGTCAGTCAGCTGTTGGCTCTCACGCTGACCAATAGAATCTTCCTGTCTATTCGTAGTAGCCAGCTATAGGCTCTCACTCTGGCCAGTACAAAATGGCTGCAAACTACATGAAAACTGCCGTAGAAGCATGAAAAAATCGATTATTTCCACCATCGATGGGAGTTGGGAAATGCAAAGTCGGTCTTGGCCTTCACGCGAACTTGGAGCATGTGCATGTAAATTTTGGTGTAAATCCGTCGAAAATTGCGGCCGTGCATTCGTTACACACACACACACACACACACACACACACACACACACACACACACATCCTGCCTTTTATAAATATATATACATATATATATATATATATATATATATATATATATATATATATATATATATATATATATAAAATTTTACGTATATAAATAGGTGGAATTTATATATATATATATATATATATATATATATATATATATATATATATATATATATGTATATCCAAGTGTAATGAGAACGAAAAGAATATAAATTTAAACGTTCAAAACATTATTTTAAATGCGGGCTTAATACAAAGAGTAGAGCAATAGTTGTTACATCCGGACAAAATGTAATCACTACAAAGATGCATATTTGTCTCTCTGCCTAAAGGTAAGCATCTCATCAGGCTCGGAACAAAGGTGGTTATAACCATGTTTGTTCCTCACCCGATGAGATGCTTAACTTTCGGCATCGAAACAAATATGCATCTTTGTAGCTATTACTTGTTTGTCTGTATCTAACAATAAATAATAAATATATATATATATATATATATATATATATATATATATATATATATATATATATATATAATGGACTCTCCCGTCGGTTTCGACGTATGAGAATCTGACAGCTTATTAATTCAGTTATGAAAGTTTTTGCGATAATCTTAAGTGACATTTAAGACCCGCCAGTGATTTACAAAGGAGGCCACATATGGACCAAGTGTGAGGATTGTGAGATGAGATCACTGTTAGATTGGCTGACCTTTTAGATCTTGCTCTCGCTTCTTGAAGATGATTCAGACAAGCAGATTGAAAATTGCTGAGTCCACTAAAACACGTTGATCTCCATTCTACCCGCTCCAAAGCTAAGCGCTCAAGGGTGTTATGTGGTATATTGACTGCTGACAAGTTGCTTTTCAGCTTGTCTTTGTATCTTAGCCATGGGCGTCCTACATTCTTGTAGCCCTGATCTAACTGTACATTAGGCTCTTGGCTTTTAGCAATATGCTGCTTTGCTGAAGTCCTACTGTTTCCCATGTCATCGAACAGTTTTTCTGGTGTCTTTTTAATGATTTTAGGGCCTTATCATCTTGGCCGAATGGACATTTTCCCTGCCTCAATGATTTTGGTCGTTGTGTATATGGTATGTGCGTATCAACTAACCTTGTAAAATCTTCAACATACCAAAAGAGTATAAAATCATTTTCACAAATAACAAATATATTAAATATAATAAATATATGTATATATAGATCCCGGCGTTAGTTCGGGTAATGTGTACATTAAAAAATTAAGCACTAATCGAAAACGCATGATTCGAATATAATAATTTATAGGAAATTATAGGAAATTTAACTCCCATTCAGAATTAACTTTATACTTTGCGTACTTTTTAATTAAAAAAATAGGTACATATTACAAGATCCAATAAAAATGCTATGAATTAATGTTTATTCATCTGATATTTTATGAAAAATTTATTTAGAGTTATTTTCTAGCTCGTATTCTTCTGTTCTTCATATAAATGGCGGTACTGAGAAATTGCCTCTTCAAATTTGTCTTCTATCTTCATCAGGGTCTGCTTCTAAAAGCATTTTCCTTGAAATTCTTCAATGCCCCTGAAAAATTCTTCTAGTTCCTTCAATGTCATCTTCTTATGCTGGAGGAGAAGTAAATATTAAAATCTAAAACAAAAAAAAAATCAGTTTCATGTTTTAATAAAGAACTTTATGTTATGTATATTTTACAAACATATCATAATCCTTATTATTTAAAAGTGAAAATTTTATTTATAATCTTTTCATAATAGATCTTTTATATTTTCGATTTTAATTTAATGTGAATGTCTGTATTTAATTAAATCGTCAATTCTTTTTAACAAAAAAAAAAACAGAAATTTCCTTTTAAGAATTTCAAAATATGCATGAAAATAATACAAAATATTCAAAAAAAATTTAACAGAGACAAACATTCAAATATGGCTTTTTATTATCGGTTTATATTATAACATTTATCTGTTTATAACTGTTGATGTTCTTACAATTACTGAAATTACTTCGATTGGACAAACAAAATAGTTTCCCATTTTGAAATTTTAGTCGATAACGATAAAAAAATCAATTTACAGTTACTATGGTTAAACTGGAAAACTTTTACCGCACTAATCGAGTATTATGCGTGCACTAATCGAATTTTGGTATAAAACATTTTGGCGCACTAATCGAAAACGCATTAATCGAATGCACATTAATCGAGGATTCGTATATATATATATATATATATATATATATATATATATATATATATATATATAAAACTTTAAAAATCAGATCGAAAAACATAGTCGCAGATTTTAATTGACCTCCTGATTTTTGAAGTTAAAAGATCTACAGACATACATGTTACTTTTAATTTTACTTATATTTTTTCTTACAGGTATTGAACACTTTTTAATACTATTGTTTCCTGGTCTGATTCAATTCTGACCATTAACCTATATATATATATATATATATATATATATATGTGTGTGTGCGTGTGTGTGTGTTTTAACGAGAAATATTTACCTATAGACAAGTGCTTACAGTCAAGTTACGCTGAAACGCCCAAGTTAAGCAACGTTGATATTGGTCAACACCTAGACGGTTGATCGCTTTGGAATTCCAGGTTCTATAAGTCCCTATAAACACGCGGTAGGGTAATGGCTTACTCCTCCCAAGGAACGGCAAAGAGAAATCTCGTCGGTAAGGCCTACGTGCAACAAATGACTTTTACAGGTTAAGAAAAATCAAGTAAAAAATATGTTTACTTATAAACCTAATCATAATCCCGACCAATGTTTAATGATAGTCCCAACCATAAACCCGGCCAATGCATACTTATAGACTCAATTATAATCCCGACCAATGTTTATCTAAGGCATTCCTTACGTGACTATTATATTTCGAAATTCGAATCTTTCTCTTGCATATTTATATATCTACCATTTGTCCATGTTTTAGATATTGCTGCCACATCTGGTCTGGTGCTCCTACACATTCTTGATAAAATCTAAAGAAGAATCTACTTGGCTATTCGTCCCGACATAGCATCTCGATTCCTGGCTCTTTCCTACCTCGTAAAGTAGCTTCCCTGTGCCTTTTCTATAAATACTTTTAAAGTAATTACACCCGTGGACATTCCTCTATGGTACCTAGACTTTATGAATTTGAACACAATACTAGGTTTGTGGCAAGGTTTCATCCTTTTAGAGTTGAAATGCCTAGATGTAACCATAAGTACTAACAGTTTCTTTTATCGCACTTCTCGCTTGTGGAATTCTCTTCCGGCTTCTTACTTTCGTTTCAACTTTGATCTAGAAAAACTTAAATGCAATGCCAATCGCTATCTACTGGTTTCTGTCTTCTTTTTCTTTTATTGTCTTCTCTCCCTAATTATATATTTTTCACATATTCTCTAACACTCGATAAACTCTTGCATCTTAGAGGCTTTGTTGTCTTGACTGAAGTGAAATGATTGAAAAAAATACGATTCATTTCTATAGTAAAATCATTTACAATACATTCCAATAAGATCAAACAACTTGCTTAGATATTGCTGCCACATCTGGCCTGGTGCTCCTGTTATATATTTAGTGATTCTTGTTAAAATCCAAAGAATTTGCAATGTTATTGGTTATGACTTTGCATCTCGGTTTCAGTCAAATTCCAACCGCCATAATATAGTTTACCTGTGCCTTTCTTGTAAATACTTAGACTTAGTGGCCCTATTGACTTGTTTGGGCTGAAATGCTTTTAAAAATACTGCAAAAAATAGCTATCATGCACATTAATTTACAAATCAAATATCTTTCGCTCGTTCACGCAAATTTGAGCAGAAAGCAGCAAGGTTTAAAAACATCAGTTGCTTGTACTTTCATTTAACTATCAGCCAAGTGCCTGTAAGTAGATATAGTCGGTAGCCAGTTTGTATTTGGAAATCATTTATTCGTTCAGTACTAATGATTTCTGTAAGAATCGCCTGTTACTTGAAGGTCGAGAATGGCAGTAAAGGAGAGTAAGGAGTTTAGCTCGTGTGCTGGGCATGAACATGCAGTGTGCGAGAACAGACGACGGTGGCACTCTTGTTTTGACGAGACTTAACAGCAGCGAGTGAATAAGTCCACAAGAATAGTCCCACTTAGACAAGCTAATACGCGCAACTACGTAGCGCAGCTAACGACGCAAAATTCGAATTTTAGAAAAGCCCACACACGTTGCTCAGGCCGTGGATAAAATGAAAGAAAGAAAAAAAAATGACAATTTGAATAAGCAAATCAGCTGCTAAAAAAGTTGATTCACTGTATTGTGCGAGACATTTTTTTTTCCTTTCCAGAATCTAACTTGCATATCTATAAGTCTACCATTCATCCATACTTAGAATATTACTGCCATATATGGTGCTCCTGCTATTTACCTTCAGCTCCTTGATAAAATCCAAGGATTAATCAGCAATATTATTGGTCCTGATCTGGAGGCTAGTCATCAGTCACTTTCCCACCGCGGTAAGGTTGCCTCTCTGTGTCTTTTCTATACATACTTTTATGGTAAATATTCGGATGAGCTCTTCGCTAGGGTAACAAGACATTTTGAATTTAAGTAATAGACTAGCGTCGAGAACTCATCAATTTACAGTTGAGCTGGCTAGATGTAGCCGTAAGTTCTATGCTAACAGTTTATTTTCTCGCACTTCTGGCTTTTGGAGCTCCATGCCTTCACCCAACTTTAATCTGCAAAAAATGTAATATCAAACACTATCTACTGTCCTCCTGCTTACACTTTTATCTTCTCGCTCATTATTAATGATTAATGATTTCTGTTCTAAATTCTTTCTCACCCTGTAACCCTTTGTGTCTTAGTGGCTTTACTCCTTTGCATGGGCTGATGCCAATTAAAAAAAAAGAAAAAGCAATGAAATTGGAATGGAACACGGTAGAAGTTTACATTTCAGAAAATGAATGAAGAAATAAACGAATATCAACAAAAATAAATGCCCTTACAAAAGATAAATCTACAGGTAGATAAATAGATATAGTAATATTTATCGGCAAAATGAGTGCTAATCTCCAGTTAACAATCATCTGCTTCGGAAGCAAAGTGCATAGACATCCCTGCTCGTTGTCGCATCATTAGTGTTATATAGGAATAAAGTGTCGCTGCCACCACTTGAGTTTAAAAATAGATCGACAGAGAGCAGCCACAGGCGATTCCATTATTGAATTAAGCGGATCAAAGTGACCATTAGAGAAACGCATAAGTAGGAGGTAGCGTGACATCTAAACGATCACCATTTCTATTGTCTCCTCTTAATAGAGGAGACAATAGAAATTCTGATTCTGATCACCATTTCTAGTCTATCCTCTATTACTATACGCTATTTTCTACTCTATTCACTATAATATTTTTCTATACGGATTACTATTTGAGCGAGTATTATCGGGCAAGTACGATTAGTGTGAGTGTTATTCTAAGGCGCCTGTCACCAGTATTGTTTAATGGCGTTACTATAGTTGTATCTGCGATTACAATGTCTCTACTACAACGAGTATTACGAAAGTGACAACGAGTATATGTTGACATCACAAAAGTGTTAAACGAGTGTTCGTTGACATCATAAAAATTAGCTGTCTCCACAAAAAATGGTCTTGTTTCTGGCATGTTACCATAGTTGACAGTGAATAGAGACGCTAAATTAAAACTTTGGACAAAGAATTCACTAGTAGTGTAACAATTAATAGCTCAAGTGTTAGCAACAATAAAATCTGACTAATACCAACCATATACACATAAACATGTTAACCTATCGTCCGGTTCACACTCCTCCCCAGTCTCTTAAACAGGAGTATAGGTCTATCCCTTATTCCGTAGTTAAGCCACGGTAAATTTGCGTTCAGGCTCTCACAGTATATCACTATTCTTGGTAGATTTTTTGTTGTCACATTGTGGGACAGTCAGGTATAAAGGTGATGGAGAGAAAAAGAATACAAATGAATTTGGCTAGATTGAAAAACATATTATTTCAAAAATATTATTTCAAAACTTTTGAAACTATCAGCATCTCTCGTTTCGTGCGCATGTGTAGCGTTGACAAGATCAACAAAGCCCAGTCCGATGAAATCCTAACGGATGAAATGCGTCACAAAAACCTTTTTCGAATTTGACTCTGTTATTATACCCAGATCTTATTAACACCAGCAATTTCTGTGTGATATATATATATATATATATATATATATATATATATATATATATATATATTAAATGGTGTGCAGTATAATTAATATTATAAAAACGTAGTCATACAAAGAATAAATCAGTAAAGTTAATGGAATTAATGACGAATTCACTTTGCTAACGGATTAAATAAGATTAAAAGCATTAACTTACTGTCCACTCGTTGAATGACGTGATCTTTGTTTTTAAAAATTGAAAAATAAATTAGATGTTCAGTCTATTTGCAAGTACTTTCGATGAATAATTTCATCATCTTCAGGTATGGATATTATTTTTCAATTCCAGGTAATTTCTGGTAACTTTCGGGACGAAAATAAATGTAAGACAGGTTGAAAGATGTTTTTTAAAAGTGTGTTATTATTAACAGTTACAAACTTTTGGAGCGCGTAGTGTCGCAACTCTAGAGATTTATTTTGAATATTGTATTGTGGCCATTCACGAAATTTATTGTTGTAAGTGTTTTTCTACCAGTTAACGAGACATGGACTAATTGGTCCAACCATAAGAGTAATCTTCCGACAGATTTCTAGAATCTTTTTTTTTTACTGCAGATCAGTCCTTTTAAATCTCTTAAATGGTGCAGTATAATTAATATTATAAAAAGTAGTCATACAAAGACTAAATCAATAAAGTTTTATATATATATATATATATATATATATATATATATATATATATAGGGTAACCTTAAAAAACGGGAATTTTTGAAGTGCGTATTGCCAGACATGAGCAAGAGGCAACATTGCGAGACAGTGACTTTGAGCAAGTAAACATTTCGCCATTTAGAATTCAAGATGAAATTCACAGTATCCCAACTGAGATGTTGCAGCAGTCAATGAGGAATCTCATCAGCAGATTTCAAGAATGCATTCGTACAGGAGGACGCCATCTACAGGACGTAATTTTAAAAAAATGAAAATTCCATCATTGTTTTTTAAATGGCATGTTTTAAGGTTTCAATTACTAAGAATAAAATATTTTCTTCCATCACTCTTGGTTTTATTGGATTGTTAAAAAGTTCCCATTTCTTTTGGGTCACCCATATATATATATATATATATATATATATATATATATATATATATATATATATATATATAAACTCGACTCTCCCATCGAATTCGACGTATGAGGATCAAGTTCCCAGGAAACCGACAGCCTGACAACAGCACATGAGATTTGATTATAGTGGTGAAGGTTTCGTGCAGGACCATCACACACACACACACACACATATATATATATATGTGTGTGTGTGTGTGTGTGTGTGTGTGTGTGTGTGTGCGTGTGTGTGTGTGTATTAAACTGTATATTTTTTTATTTATTAAAGAAAAATATGAACTCTCCGGCAGAATGTTCCGCTGTGTTTCCCCTAACAGGAGAAACCGTGGTGAGATGCGACATTCTTTGGATCGTCTCGGCCACGGAGTATGTCAATGCTTAGGCGAAGGTTGGATAGTTCCTTATAAAACAATTTAAGGAAAATGATCAATTAAAAATGTCTATAAATTACATATAACATAATTATTTTAATAAATGAACAAAATGCGATAAAAACGCATGAAAAGAAATAAATAACAATTACATATATAAGAAAAAAAAAACAATATCAACTGAAGTTTGTTTAATAGACCGAAAGACTCCGTTACTTAGCCTTCCCTATAATTTACATTTTCATACACGGATTTTTAGAATATTTTACACCGTTCTCTAATTCAAAATTTGAAGACGAAACGTTATTCTTTCTCCACGTTATTTCTGTGTATAAATATAGGCTACACATAAAATGTCTCCACTTGTTTTGTCAAGGTCCTTTAAGGAACGAAACGCGTTAAATATCGTTATTCCTTAGTGTTCACATGAAAAAATACCAAAAAATAAAAGAATATAAAAAAATTTCGATATCATTTAGAAACGGAAAAAATGATTACTGAAAAGCATTGGAAAAAACCCCACGATGCACACATAAAACATTAATAAAAGTTTTGTTGAGTAGCTAGCACTCCTTCAATACTCTTCCAGATTGCCTGGCTCATAACCTTAAATAGTTTACGATTAAGGACTTCAACAGTTGATTAATAAGTTGATACTAAGCTGATTAATAATCGGACTAATCTTACTTCGTTAGGCTATACAGCATTTGACCCACCCCTATTCCTTGTAAGTTGTCTTGTTAATTGTTTTGTAATTTATGGTTCTCAGTTTTTTGTATGTTATTCATTAGCACCGGAGACTGGTGCTGAAAAAATATATTAAGCACTCATTCTTCACTGTGTATCATTCACTTCAACGTTACGACAAATATCATGTCATATATCTTTCCCCCATATATATATATATATTTTTTTTTGCAAATGAAAAGCGTTGTCCTATTGGAATCATTTTCATGCTACATTATATTGTTTAGCTGGTACTGTGAATGAAAGATGACCCCCCTTAAACGACTGGACTATAAATGATCATGAACAGAAGCGTCTGGTTTTATTTGACTTTACTAGCACAATTACGACACTGACTCAAATCCCATCTACATTCAGTGCAGATAGTCATCATCGCCTGTCCGTTGTATTCGGCCAAGACACGACAAGGAGATCCATCGAAATCCCACGGTTTGAATGGCGGGAGTGATGGATAGATTAAATATCAATGTTCTAGGCGTGTGAGAAACTATGTAAGCTATTAATGGGGACTTCATAAGTGACACACACAGGATATTACATGCAGACAAGGAAAAAAATAAAAGGGTTTTAGGTTAATATTAGATAATGACATCAAGACGTATGTTCTGGCACACTGTCAAATCTCAGACAGAATCCTGTTAGCCCTTTAACATAGCAATTAACGTTGTGTACGTATCGACTGCTCACAGTACGAAAAAAAAAATCGATAACTTTTACATTTCTCTTTTCAACGCCAAGGCCCTATGTAAATGAAAAGAAATCACTATTATCATGGGAAACTTGAATGCCAAAGTAGGAAAAGAACGAGAAATAGTCAGCAAGTTTGGACTATGATCCCTAAATGAGCGCAGAAAATATGGATGTGTTGGGGCACTGCAAATTATTAGGTAGTCAGCAACGCCTGGTTTCAGGAACACCCAAGACGCCTGTGGACACGGAGGAGTCCGGGAATAGATACAAAGAATCAGATTACGATTTTAAAAAAAGATTCAGAAACGCAGCTCTACACAACAAAACATACTCAAGTTCCAGTTGCGAGAGTAACCATCTTCGAGTAGTGTATTACCTCAGAATAAAACTACGGAAACTAAAGAAAACCTAAACTTCAATAAAACAGGCTCCTGAAGGGCCCAAATTGCCAGGAGACAATAAAAAAGGGCTTATAAAAGATTAAAACCTGAACGTAATTACAAAATCAAAATAAAACATACTGAGAAAAACACAGGTACAGACAATGTAGCTAGTATCAGAAAAATATCCAGCATAATATAGCGTTCTTTAACTTCCTTGGCATATGAAGCAGAAGACCCACAAGGATGGCCCTGTTTACCCCATATTAATTGGAAACAGTGCTTCATCTGGATTTATGACGTCAGCAGTTGAACTCAGTAGGAAGGGCAATGTGTAGCGTGGCCCGATGAGACTTTTTTAATCATTTCCTTCCAAGCAAGACGATAACGCCACTAAGGCGCAAGTGGTAACTAGAAGCGGAAGACAATGAGAAGATTTTAGTGAGGAGAAAGGACAATAAATGAACAGGATTTAGGAACACAAAAGATGCTGACTGGCGTTGCATTTAAATATTTGAAAATTGTAGGTGACAGGGAAGCTAGCATTCGAAATGGAGTTCCAAAGAAGAAAAGAAACTATTGCAATAGAATTAGCTAGTTTAACAGTAAAATGGTGAGACCTCTTTATTAATCTAGTAGTTTTGCAAGAAAAGAAACTATTAGAGTAGAACATACGGTTGCATACGGCGAGACCTAGTTGCCAATCTAGTAGCACGTTTAAACACATGTGGTCGAGGCACCAAGGCGTAAACCTCATCATAATGATTGCCATAAAAATGATTGTAAAAAAGAAAAGAGGGTGGTCACATCACGTTGATTAGAAAATGGCCGAAGCTAGATTACGTGGTTAGGATCGATTACATTAAAGATCGTTCTTTGTTGTAAAAATATGTAATTTAGATGCCTATGTCAATAAATGGAAATTAATGACGTTGTAGGGATAGCTTGTTTTCTTTTACTAAAAAAAAAATTTCTTAAAGTTATATAGCGAGTGGTGTGTCCGAGAAAGTTCAGTTGACGCTTAAGTAAACGTTTTCTTGTAGTTCTTATTTTTAAAACTTCTCCATTTTCTAACATGGCTTCTTTATGCCATTCTTAGTACTCAAGAATTGAACCACATCTGATTCAAGTCGCTTCTTCATCTGTAAGGCGGCTCTCTATCTTTTGTAGGATCCCCAGTTCTTATAAGATAATGTCGCTGTGGAGGCCGAATAAATCTGAGATGACGCATCCTTGTCTCAAGCCTCTTTCTATTTTTTCTCCAGCAGTTTAGTTTCCTAATATTTTGTTTCGTTTACGTAATACGAGGGTCGTTCTAAAAGTTGTAAGCCTCGCACGGAAAGCCATAGCTAAACATTTTTGTTGTGGCAATACACTACCACTTCTTATAAAACTAGAAAAACTAATTCATATTACTGTCTTAATTTCCTGGCAGTTGAAGGCCATACAAAGTTGAGAGGTGTAAATCTAAAAATACCAAAACAGAGGCTAGAGCCGTCATAATGTATCTCCAAAAGAAAGGTATGGCACCCAAGGAAATCCGTGAGAACATGGTACGGGCACTTGCTGAGAAATCACTTCCCAATGCAACTGAGAAGTAGGCTGCGGAATTCAAGCGGGGCAAGAACGGCAAAGAAGATGACCCTAAGTGAGATCGTCCAAAAACCTAAACCACTAACGAACAACTTGCTATTCACTGTATGGATATTTAATGTCAGGTAAGTCCTTAGGTAATAGCTCTAGTTCGGTCCATACAGTTTTAACAGATCTTGGGGATGAGCAAGCTGTCTGCATGATAGGTCCCAAGAATTCTGACACCAGAGCAGAAGCTGAAAAGGGTTCACATTTCCAGGACACTTCTGACTCGCTTCCAGGGTGATCTTGATAATTTCCACTGGAGATTATTAACTCAAGATGAAACCTGGTTTCACTAATTCGAACCTGAATCAAAGATTCAAAGCAAACAGTGGAAACACTCTGGTTCTTCAGCCGAAGAACCTCAAAAAGGCAGCGTCTGTTGGCAAGGTGATAGCTTCTTTTTTTATTCTGAAGGTATAATCATGATAGACTGCCGGGAAAATGAAAGAAAAAAACTATTAATGAACAGTACTATGCATCAAAATTAAGACAACAGAAGGAAGCAATCAAAACGCAGATGGAAACTGAAGGTAGATGTGCTCTTGCTCCAGGATAACGCGCCTGTTCACACTGCTTAGTCAACTCTAAAAGTAAATTGCTAAGCCATCATCGTTACACACCAGTCTTAGTTTCATCTGACTTCTTACAATTTCCTAAACCCAGATTCTACATGCGTCGTCGCCATTTTGGAAACAGTGAAGAGATCATATGTGATGTGGAGGAGTTTTTGGAGCACCAGGAATCCACGTACTTCCGTGATGAGATTGCAATGCTTAAGTATCGTTGAACAAAGTGCATTGATATCAAGAAAGACAATATTAAAAGAAATACTGAAAAAAACTGTTTTGTTTCTCTAATTCCTTCTGGGTGTGGCTTAGAACTTTTTGAACAACCCTCGTACATCTTTCAATATTCTAATGCGCTTTCGAATTTCTGTGCGCCACTTGTTACTACCCTACCAGATTGTTAAATCTCTATGCCTGCTTGGTTTTGACGTCCTCAATACATCGCTTTCTTTCTTGGAGTGTCTGTTTTGGTGACAGTCATAAAATTTGTTTTCATACTATTAATGATTAGTACTTCCTTCTTCCTTTACTTTACAACCTTTTTTTTCGCAATATTTTACTAGAACACTGCCTGTCCCCCCTTAGTTCCTTAGACAGCACAAATGTAAGTTACGCCATCCCAATAATTACAAATAATGGAATATTCCATTTTAATCATATGGGAAAAGACATATCAGAGACACTACTTAGTTTCAGTGAGAAAATTAAAGAAAGAAAGAAGAGGCGATAACACTTACGTATTTAACATCTGTTTCTGTGAAATGGGAAATGTTGTCAATTTCAATTGTTTTTTTCATTTGTACCCCCTAACGACCAGCATTCATATTTTTCATTATTATTGCAATATTTTCTTAAAGTTGTTAAGCTCAAATATTTAACCATCCGGTAAGGGAATTTCTACGGATATTTTATTGTCGTGGAACACGGCATGAAAGTATTCAATTATTAACTTAAAAATTAAGATTCATCAGAAAATTAAAAGACAAAAACCGTGACATTTTTACGGTTATTTCTAGTCCTTTAATATTAAGGTTACTGCGGATGTCTTTTTGCCTTTTGTAGTTCTTCTTGTCCGGTCTCTGTCAAAATAGGTTTGGTGTTCCTCTTCAAACAACTCTGGGGGTCACTGAAAAGATAAAAATCGCGTCTAAACATTGACTCGCACTGAAATACACACATCACAAAAACACATAATGATATAATATTGTATCAATTTACAATAAGTTTTTTTCTCCTATTAAATTACATAGAAGTGACGATATTTTCCTTATCCCTGAACCATGAATAATAGTTAGTATTTCCAAACCTTATTGCCGCGCATCCGCGAAAAACATTAAAATTACGTGTATTGGCGTCAGTGCTGTGCTGGATGCTAGCAAGCGCGAATCACGTGATTAGCTCCCCTGCTGTTTTAAAAGCCATAATCTTAAAGCCACCTAAATGGTACGTCTTTCCACCATTTATTTTTCTTTTCTCGCTTTTATTTTCGCCAATCCTTATGGGAATTGGTACGATAAGAAAAAAAATAAGAAAGCGTATACGTTACAAATCCGAAAAATTCTCGACAAATCGTGTGCAAGAAACTGTGACTTCATTGAAAAGTTTGGACAGGATGCAGATCAACACAGCCGTAAATCCAGAATGGGTTGAGCTACTTAGAACACTTCATTCATTTCTTACTGTTTTCTTTCTTTTATTCTAATAAACATTTGTACGTTAAGGCTTTAATTAAATATATAAAAAAAGAAGCAAAGAATAATAAAATAAAATAAAATATCTGATGTTTTAATATTAGAATGGGAATTGGGTCTTAGACGGTTTTATGTTTCATTTCCTTTCTTTTTTTTTTTAAAAAAAAGAAAAGTTTTCTTTCTTTATCCAACCGTCTCTATGGTGATTATTTCATAATATCCCACTTTGTTGTTCTTACAGAAAGTTAAAAGGAGTATTAAATAGTTTAACACAATTTTCAAGATTTTATTTTCTATGGCAATAAAAACGATTCATAGACATTCATTGCCATACTGTAAAAAATACAGAATTTAGATACCTACTTCAAAAAATATGAATTTATGACTCAGTCATGCTGACTGTTTCTTCGCTAAAACATTCATTCATAAAACCATTTCTGTTTAACCATCGTTCCCGCCAAAAAAAAAAAAACAGCGTATAAAAGGAACAGTCATTCCCTTAACACCGCTATTAATGTATACACTTTCGACTCCCTCATCAATGTAAACATTTGATTTAAAAAGCCATGAGTAGAATTTTACTCCTATATATATGAAAATGGAATTAAAACGTTGTCTTTATTCTTGAGAATGTTCAACAAAGATATGAAACTATTTATTTATTAGATTATTATTCATTAGATTGAATAAAGAGAAACTTTCTGTCATAGTTATTTATAAAATGATAAATAATAAATATTAGTTTGTATATCTGTCTATATTTCTGAGATGAGGTATTATATACATTATTTACATTATTCAGATTATTGTCCTCATCTTTGTCGCCATATTTATTACAACGTTTCGGCCGTTGTACGCTCCGGCCTTCTTCAGGTGGTTGGAATGTCGAACTGAACCCTTTATTTCGCTCACTGGGGTAGACTTAGTTCCACGTGCCATGTTTAATGGATGTCAGTTATCAGTTATCTCCTGTTAATTTTTCCCTCTTTATCCACTGTGCCATGTGTCCAGTGGATAATGGCGTCGGTTAGATCCAGTGACAGGACCCAAAGAGTGTGAGTTCAGTACCCGGTTAAGGCAGTGGAGAACTTTCAGAGGGAAAAATTAACAGGATAACAGATAACTGACAACAGGATAACTGATAACTGACATCCATTAAATATGGCACGTGGAACTAGAAAAGTCTTGTTACCATAAAGTCTTGTTACCATAGCTGAGGTATCATCCGAATAATTACCATGAAAGTATTTATATAAAATGTACAGTGAATATATTTTGCGGCAGTGAAAATTGACTGAAGCCGAGACACCAGATGAGGACCTGTTAACCATGTTCACCATAGTCTATGAATATAGAATACAGCGCAGTACGTAATCTGTTCAATGAAACAACGTTAAAGATTAATACTCACGAGTCAGACACTGCTGAATGTGTCTATATCGCCAATACCAGCAGCAGCAGCTGTTCTGTAATTCTTCTGTCTTCGATATCAAAGGCTGCCAGTGAGTATTCGAAAAAAAAAACATGGCCGCCTTTATAGACGTCGCATTGAATATTTTGAGCCTTCTGATTGGTTAACCCTTCTATTGGTGAACTATAAAATGAGTCAGCAGATTTTAGCTGGCTCACTAGTACACCAAGGTACCCAAAAATTCTAACAGGGCCAATAACATTCTTCTCTGGATTTTATCAAAAATCCCTAAATATATCGCAGGACCATATATGGCCGCATTATTCAAAGCATGGATGAATAGTAGACTTATCGATAAGTAAAATGGATTCTTGGGAGAAAAATTGTCTAGCACAACAGAGTGAACGAACTTTTTTAGCAGCAGTCCTACTAATGGATTCAATTTAATTTTTCCACCTTATGTCAGCGGAAAATGTTAGCTCGGGAAGGCGCAAAGAGTCACAATCCTAGAAGTTAGTAGCATCAAGCATGATGATGGAAGACAGAAAGGAGTCTCTCTGATGATTAATACAGAGCAATTTCGTTTTGGGGGCGTTAAATTTAACAAACCATTCCTTTCCCCCAGTTATTAACAGACTGTTGGTCAATTTTTGACGTCAACTGCCAATTTGAACTTGTCGAAATGATCAGACTTGGTAATACTAATTGAACACGCGACACTACAGCCTTGTTCCAGAAAAAGAAATCTGTAAGGTACTTCTATACCTCAGACCAAATCAATCGTTACTGCGTCTCGCGCTAATGTGGCTTTGTGTAGTATGTTACTTTTCACTCGTTGTCTTTCAGATCTTTTTGGATTTTCGTTTATTTTCCTCTCAGGCTTACATACTCTTTGAGAATTGGTTCTGCCGAAAACTGCATACATATAAAAATTAATACGCAGCAAGACAAAATAGGGAGAACTGCACACGGAAGATTGTATAACGCCAAGTTGAGAGGATCTCTGTCTAGAAAATCCACATTCGAATATTGGCTTTTGAAGTGAAAACGCAAACCATTCATTTATTTGAGAATTTTGAGTCTGTTCCAACATTATATGCAAAACAATAAAATGCTAATATTTATAAAGAAAAATCGTTTATAAAAGTAGATATTCTTTATTTCTACCAACCCAGACGTTCATTTCTAGGACATGCTATGTTAGCTCCACTAAGTCAAATCAGATTTTTGTTTTCATAATATTAGAAAAATATACTCTCAGACAGCTTTTTTCACAGTACCTGCCAATTTGTGAAACAGGCTCCCACATGGATGCATACTTGAGAACTGCAATCTTAGCGTCTTCACGCCAAGAGTAAATTCGTTATCTATCGTTACTATCATTAAAACATTCACTTCCAACCTCATTCATCACAACCATTTTAAAAGTACACCTCTACTTTGTATGGATTTCGTAACTTGCATTGGGTAAACTTTTTTTTAAAAATAGATTTCATTCATTTGGAATATTACGAAATGTATGTTGTTTTTTTTTTTTAAATCATTTAAAATTCTTTTTTGCTTTTCTTTTGTCTTTCCTCACAATCACAACGGAATGGTAATGACGGGGAAACATAGGTGGAAACTCAGTAATGAAGGGACAAGAAGAATTATATTATTTTATTAGAAAACAATGGTAGCGCTTATATTTGAGTTCACAAGTAAACATTGGTCGGGATTCTACCCGAGTCTATGAGTAAACATTGGTCAGTTTTATACATCGGTCTGCATGCATCCACTCAAAAGGAACCTTCATTTGATATGGATTACCACTTTGCAAGGGATACAGTCGTTGCATTCTAAGCTCCTTCATCGGGCGACCTTTTTTTCGAAATAAATTCAACCAGCCTATTGTCTTTATAGGATTGATTCACAAGCAGGTAATATTGTTCAGTTCGCACTTTTCTCCGGTTTTTTGGACAGGAGTAGAAGTTTATCACTTGTTTTCTGTTTAGGATTGGGTTTCCGTTTCCTTCCTTAGTCGACTTCAACTTTATATTTCTAACAACTCCACTTAAACTTTGAAATGTTATTCACTAATAATTTATTTTTCCTTCCTCGATAGGAGTAATTATTTTTGCCTATCGTGCGGTTCATGTCCTCCTCGGACTTTTGAACTTGAGTCGAGGTTCATCCTTTGTTCACCGTTTAGTATTTGCTTATCAGTCTCTTAAGTTTGCTTTCCATTTTTTTTTTCACTCCTAATAACCCCTTGCGTCTTAATAGCATTATCGCATTGCTTGAAGTAAATTGATATTTAAAAATGCCTCCAAATTTCATTATTGGGCAAAAGTCGCTTGCTGTCTGTATAGAAGTGTCTGTTCATGATTCACGGCATAATAAAAGAAGACACATTTTATTAATAGGCACATAGTCGGTCTTCTAGTGTCCTTATTTATTAGAGTGTTTAATTGTTGCAGTAGAAACATGAGATGGGACATTGTCGTTCAATGGGACGTCTGGCGAAAAATCTTACGACTGTATAAAACAAAAAAAGCTGTTAAACAAGTTGTCGACCATGATCCAAATAAATGTAGACTACTCGGTACAAAATTCATTTGTTTCCGAAAGGCATTTTGTATATTGCATCTGAAAGTCTTTGATGATTCAGTCGTTCCTGCTTGCTTAAGTGTCAAACGCCAATCACTCAGACATTTTCCATTTCTTAATGGGCGTTTTTAATTTTATATTTTCTGAATATTAAGCTACTCATTAATCTATTAATCACTAACAGTTTAGAACAAAATTTTGTACCAATTTTCAATAAATAGCTTTTGAACACGTGATTTCATTTCACACGTGACTGAAATTTATGACACATGAGATTCGTTTGCGGATTGAAAATTTTAAAAGTTTCTATGTTAATAGTGCAAATAAATCACAATTTAATACATTTTGTCATTTGATCCAGTTATACGGAAAAGAACGATCACAGGCGATGAAAAAATTGGATTGTTTACAACAATGTGAAGCCAAAGAGGTTCTGAACGTAAATTATATGCTCTCTCGTTAATCATTCTAAGAACTGGTCTGCTTCCGAAAAAGTTCTGCATTGTGTATTACTAATATATTCTGGAAAGTCAGGCGTTAAATTCAGACATGCATTGTTGCCAGATGGTCTGATTAAAGGCAGAATTCGATGAAAACCGTCAGGAATTGGCGTAGTCGAAGTTTCTAGCCTTCTATCAGGACAACAGCAGATCTCACATCTGTTAAAAGACTTACTTAAATCCATATAAAATGGTCTTAATCGAAAGAATTAAAATTCTCTGGAAGTCTATATAAAAACTACTTACACCAATAAATCATCCAAAAAAATGTCGAGTTCTGAGGTGGGAGTGGAATCATGAAACAGGATCAAAGATGGTGAAAGTTAGTGGAACAAAATGATGCATATACATTGTTCAAGCAAATAAGTGGACGCTTTTTCACATTCGTTCGTCTAAGTCAACAAGCTTCTTAAAACAGAAGACACGCGTTGAGAACGACAAACCTGTAACAAGCAATGAGAAATAGCAACAGACTTGCTTGATTGCTAATAATTCCTTCCAATAAAAATCAACCAGAAGCCAGATTTTGCAACCCGGTTGTGCGAAGATGTGAGCTAGCAATCCAAACATTTCCCTTCTGAAATTGGTTGCAGAGCATATATAGGCGAACAGACGAGGAGATGCCTAATATTCATTGGAATCAAGCAAAGAAAGCGTAATCCTAAAGGATGCCCAAGCAGCGATTGAAAATGTGAGCCAATGGATCTGGCTCAAAAGAAATGATGAAAGTTCGCACGAGAAAAGATCCCCCAAAGAAAACAAAGTTGTCGAAAGTTGAACCAGGTGGCACAGCCTCATATCAGTGAGAAGGAGGTGCGCAGTAAAATCCGTTGAAAGGCAAGTTTCGACATGAACCGTATTCTCTCCTGATGACACCGAAAAACCTCGTGTTTTCCGGTACACGGAGTATTCGATTGGCAGCTAAGTCTTCTTAAATTTCTATTCTACAAATATCCGATTATTATCTTTGGAATTCACTTAAAGACGGTAAGAAATTGTGTTCCGACTCAGTATTTTAAGGATGGTTGCTTGCTTATACTGTAAAAGATAGCCTAAGTAATGTTGTTTTACCATTTTCGGAGATGTTAGTTACTTAATACCAATACTTTTTTTCTCAAAGAACAATTTCTGAAACAGGAACTTATAGTTTTTCAACACAATCCCTAATTGAACTTATTACAAATTCACACTAGCTCCAAGCTGCTTTTTATTACATCCGCCTGAGTCGATACAATCTTCAACACTAATCCTGTGAGAAAACACACTATTGTCTTACTCTTCTTCCTATTTTTGTGTATAAGCGCCTGACAACTCTTTCCATCATCTGCCTTTGCAAGAGCCAGATCAGGCTGAATGTTGCCGTATAAGGGGAGAAGCTGCCCAGTCTTCACTTTCCAGTCTCGATAGAGTACAAAAGCGTCTACGCGTGCTTGTGGATGAGGATTTATTTTCCAACCAACAACCATTTCCCCACAGATGAAATGTTGCAAGCCTCTCGCTGCTCTATCGCTATTTCCATGGAAAATGCTCAGACGAAGTACATTAGTTCCACCAGTTATAACCTTCACAGCGAAAACCCTCCATGCCACGCCCACTGTAGCGAACCACCCTCATTCCCTTCGTATTCCATTGGTGAGATCTTAGTTACATTCGAGCAGCTTCTTCCCACAAACGGCTACTTTGTGGAGCTGACTCCCAACAGGATACTTACCATCTTAGCCTGTTCAAGTCCCCATTACCTGTGCCGCTTACTCTTTAACTCTCTATTTCGAGTGGCTCTTGGGCCTTGCACAGGGTGAACATCAGAGTAAAAAAAGAAAAAAATCATCCTTATTCTGGCTGTTTAATTACGGGAATTCACAATGGCCTGATTAACATTATTTGTCTATATCTTCTTTTATATGCTGTGTCTCTTCAGAACGTAGGTGATCATGGCTCTCTCCATCGTCCTATCCATTGAAGCTCTTGATAACTGTCTTTTTGTTATTTCTCCTAAACCCTGTTCTACCATTCATTTAATCACGCCCATCAAGTATGTTACGCGCTGAATTCCTTTGTCCCTCTTTCCGTCAATCTACCCTTTGAGTATCAGATTTTCCAAGCCCTCCTTCCTCATCACGTCTTAAGAAATTTCAACTGCCTTTTCCTGGTATTAAGTATAAGCCTCCTTTTTATTTTCATTTACTCTACAACCTCGTCGTTGGTCATATTTTCGGTCCATAATATCGACAGCTTTTTTAATTTTTTTGTAGGACCACATTTCTGTAGCTTCAATTCTCTGCTTCTTCTTTGAGGAGATCGTCCAGCATTCATTGCCATATAGGAGGACAGATATTACATATCAGTTCAGTAATCTTTTCTTCGTTTCTAGCGAAGTTTTTTCTGTTTTCTTCATATTCTGCTTAGGTTTTGGGATGTATCTTTGGCCATCTCAATGTATTTTTTTGTCCTGTGTTATCAAACTCCCCAGGTATTTGTTTGATTTTAGTATGCCCGATTTGTAATTTATATTTTGTTAATAATCATGCATTCTGTCTTGTTGTTTATATTTAGTCCTTTCTTCTTGATTTCCCTTGCTTCCTTCTGTAAGAGATTTTTTTCGTTTTCTTTCTGTATCTGCTTTCAACACTGTCATTTACATATCATATGTTGTTAAGATTGTGGCCGCCAATAATAAATCCTGGTAGGACCCCTAATTCTCTCAGAATTGCCTCACCCTCCATGTTAGAATGAATACATATATATATACTGTAAACTGTAACTAAGGTCTGTTCAGCATAGTTGCAGTATAAACCACAGGTGGGCTCTGTGCGTGTTGAATAAACACGAATGCGCCTGAGCAAGCGTCTACAAAAGGGATTGGCTCGCCGCCTTAGTAGACAGGTATCTTTGAATACGATTTGCCAGCTATACACAAACACGCACACACACACACACATATATATATATATATATATATATATATATATATATATATATATATATATACTTTCGTCCTGATTATATGCTAATGAATATTGTGTTAATTGTTGAGGTCGCATTATTTAATGAAAGTTTTAATGAAATACTGACCCTGAATATTTCGATGCGTTTCTGAAGGGTACATATTTGACTTTACATTTGTAAAAAATGTAAAACTAAAAAGGGTGCGGGGGCAGAATTCAAAATATACCTAACCCCTGCTGCCTCTATAGTTGGAGTGTGATAGTGACCTACCCAAAGAAATTCAAATTCAATATCTACAGCTTTTAAATATCTCCAGCAACATATCCAGTCTATTACCCGCACTCCGTCCTAGGAAAAGGTAATGGTAAGACCATCTCTCTCCAGATGGAGGTTTATAAATTTGCCAAAAGTTGATCGACTTGACTTTGTATTGAAACAAGTATTTTGATTGATTTATAACGAATCTCGGTGACTCGTAATATGTAAGAATTGTAATATTCACACAGCTGTATGACGACAGGTGCTTCCACTCGGGCCATTGCTCAATTTCTTGTCTTAGCTAGTCATAGCCAGTCAAAACCCGGCTACGGACAGACCCTAGCGTCATGTTCAAGTAGCGGGAACTCACCACGGAACAGACACTACATGAGCACAAGTCCAAGGGACATCAAGTTTAAGGTATAGGGTGTTCCATAATGATTGCACACAGAAAGTATTTTGGGTTATAAAAATGACAGAGTACCAAATATATTTATTACATAACTGATATACAAGAGTTCAACATCTATCAGATTTTGCTATTTCCTACAGGTATCTGATATCTCTTTATGCTGGCAGCTGACCCTCATAATGTCTGTGTTTGAAATGAAAGGGCGAAGTCGTATATGTTCTCTTTGTGGTAGTGACCATCTCAGGAATATAATATTAATATCTTAGACATGTTGAACTTTTATATATCAGTTATTTAATAAATATATTTGGTACTCTATATCATTTTTATAAACCTAGATAGTAGCATTTAAAACGTGTTATGGGACATCCTGTATTATATAATATCATAATGAGCTTCACTAACCTAGATTCCAGTTCTTTTTCAGTATTTTTCGCTATCGATACTTTCTGAGAAGTCTTAAGTACCAAGAATTTTGTTTATATATTTATTAACTATTATTCTTAGTTAACTAGTAATTTGACAGTTAAATGCGAGTCACAAAATGTTAAAGTTACGGTCTCGTCACGAAATGTCTCATAAAACCGACATTAGAAAACCAGATCAACATATTAATAATATTCTTCGTCGATTTGTCTTCACAAAATGTAACCGTCCTGGGTATGACGATAAACTACATCCGCGTCCTGGGTAAGACAATAAACTACATCCAACAGCAAAGGCCTCTGATCAGAAGGGCATGGAACCGCCTCTTAATTGCTGGTGTTCCCAGGTCCACCCTGACCCGGGATGGTAGCAGCTGTTAGGGTCCCAGCTATGGGTAAATAGTTAAGCCTCAAACTGGGGTCAAAACACTATTAAAGTGTATAAATAGGTTTTAATAACAGAAATACTTTGTAAAAAAATGTATTACCAGCAATATATTTTGGAAAAAAAAAAAGATATTACCAGCAATACATTTTTGAAGAAACATTTTTACTAGCAATAAAAAACTTTCCGGCATTAAATAACCGAATGAGGTTGATAAGCTGTAAAATAAACCAAACCAAAATAAAATGTAAAACGTTGCATAAGAAAATCGAGTTTATTTTGCTTTTACAAGTCGAATCTAAACAACATGCTTATGGCCATATCACGTTGAAACAATGGTTCCGGCGTTATGTAACGTCGAGGCTGGTCAGTGCCTAGATGGATGAACGTTTGATAATAACATGGGCAGTAACCTTGGATGTGTGGGTGGTGCAATGGACTCGGAATTGTTAATCGTAGGGTTGGGTTTCTTATATTCACTTGCGCGTAAATACCCTTGGAAAAGGTATGAATCCACCTCTTCTCCCCAGCTATGGGTTAATTAGCAAGATTAGTATCACTAAAAACATTATCTAAAAAAAACATAAAATAAAATTGTGTACAAAATATTTAGATCTTAATATGACGTTAAGTAAAAACAACCAACTAATCACAAAATACTTTTCAGTGGTTCTAATAAATTCAACATCTCTTGATTGTGTGAATATCAGCTAAAATTGACGATTTCCAAACAGTGAGAACCGTCTTGATTCTATTCATTAAAATGAACGCCGCAGTACCCATAAAAAGATTTTTTGAGATGTAACTTGACACGCTCTTTTAGAAAGAGAACGCTGACTGCAAAACAGCCCTACACTCAGATATGTAAAATTAGAAAAAAAATTCGAATAAATCAAAATTAAATTGACAATTCTTCATCTTAAAAATTCAGACAAAGCCGCTGCATGCAGTATGACCAAGTATCAAATCCATTTGGTGCTGGAGGCAAAGACTCCAAAAATACACCATCTGATGCTGTAATTTTTTTTTTTTGATTTTTTTCCCCCGTTAAGTTACGTTGGTTGATTTTATAGATCAACCATTATTGGGTTAAGGTCGAAGTTTGTATGGGGCTCTCAATATCTTTCAGGGTGGTGGCGTAGAAGATGTAGATCTTAGTGTTAGAAAAGTGTTACTCAAGTATTAAATATGACTTCAATATATGGATCAGGTATCGATAGTATAATCTGATTCAGCCGGAATATAAAAAAATCAGCATTAAAGAAAAAAACAGAATAATCAACTATTTTGCACTATCAGGCGATTACCTGACAAAAACTAGAAGCTATTGGTCGAAATTTTGTGACTCTAATAACTTCTAGAACAAGACAAAATGGGAATAAACGAACAGTATTTTGACACTTCCTCATGGTGTTTCTCATGCTGCTGACCACGGCCCGAATGGTGGTTTGGACGACGCGACAGAAGGAAGTCTTGCAAGGCAACCGTCTTTCTCATTAGGATCTAATCCGATTCTTTGAGCATCAGCTCAAGATGAAGATTAGAACTGATAGAAAACGCTTGCATTCGACAGTCTGGGTGAAAGAGGTGAGCTTAGTTCGTTTGAACGGGGCTAGTCTTGATTTTCTCTTCTAGGTCAACCTACGTCACATCGGGGTGGTTTCCTGCGGAGCCCTCCCTTTGGTTAGGTTAGACAAGCTTTTGTGTACCTAGTTAATGTGAGTAAGTCTTGTTCGTGGCCTGTTCCCGGCTGCCTCTTTGGTTATGATCCAAGTCGATATTCCCAACCTGCACAGTTTGTTTTTGCCCCCCTTTTCATCCCGACTGGATCAACTTTTATATTTCCCATGTCCGTCTATATTTTCTCCTTTCCCACTCCCTTAGCGAGAGAGCATCTTGGCAGAATACAGCGGCCTCTCATTTTGAGGGTTGGACGCGCCATACTAACATCAGTTATGTATAGTTTGTTTTGTGTTAATGTTTTAGTTTGTTATGGAGTCCATCTCTTTCTCCTATCATTTTATTCATCCATAAATTTTTAAGCACAAATTTTATAATCATTAGATTTTTATGGGATGGGGTGCGTTTTAGAGGACCCCATTGAGAGGATGCGGTATTGTGGTGTATGGACGATTGATTGGTGACCGACGAGTTTTTGTGGTGAATGAGCTAATTGTTATGAGTGAATGGGTCGTGAATCTTGGTATAAGATAGTTAGTGACGAACAGTCTCAACCCCTTCCCCTCTGGCCACGTGCCATAATTGTATTTCAGATACAATAAATATTAATATGCTGTATGAGAGGTTTTTTGCCACGTCGTATTTGTAATACTATTTCCCGTATTTTTTTTTTTTTTTGGTGATCTCCATTTCATTCTGTTAAGTCAGTTTTTTATTTTACTTTTTCTTACGTTTCCAATTTTGAACTGACTGACTTTTGAAATGTTTTTGATTTTTTCTTTTTCAATTTCTTACCCGCCCCATTTTTTCTTTTTCTTATTTTTTTCTCTCTCTTTTTGGCCCCTCCTTTCATCTTTTATTATTAGCTTTTTGATTTTCTTTTATTTTTAAATTAATATTTTTATATTTTCCGTTTACTTTTTTATTTTTTAATCCCATGCTAAAGTTTATCGTTTTTTTATTCATTTTTCCATTGCGTGTTATATCGTCCTTTGTTTTGTTTTTTCGTTCTTTGTTTTCCCTTTTTAAATCCGTTAAGTCTTCTGTGTTGTACTTGTTAAATATTTTCTGTACATATTTGTTTTAATTTTCTTGTATTTGTAATTTTTATCTAATTTGTCCGTTTTTTTTCCGTTTTTGTTTCTCTTCGTTAACGGCTTGGTATTTTCAGCGGCCATATTTGTATTTGTGATTTGTTAGATTCGTATTTTTCTCGAACTTTTTTGATTTTCTAGTTTTATAACTGTATTATTTTATTGTCGTTTGACTTTCTTTGTGTATTTTTTTACCTTTTTGTACGTTTAACCTTTTTTTTGTATAGTCCTTTTAAAGGAATTTTGTGATTGCTTATTTAATTTTGGGCGCCTTTTTTTAAAGTTTTATTCTTGTCTGTATTTTGCTTAAGGTTTTGTCTTCAGCACGTCTTACTGTCTTATTGTATTTGTTTTAGTGATTTATTTATCCTTTTATTTCTTTAATACTTTATTTTTGGAAAAGAAAAACAAAAGGAAGAAAAAGGCTTTAAGTGTTTTTAAAAATGGTTCCTAAGAAGAGCGTTAAAAACAATTTATTCGGGACCAAGAAAAAAAATCTAATCCACCTGATAAATCTGAAGAAAAAAATACAGAAATAGTTAATGAATTGTCAAGTATGGTGGCCGATAATGTCCAAAAGTTTCAAGAAAAGAATTTAGCGGAAAAGAGCCCAATTTCTCATATTCCAGCTGAAAGTATGGAAGCTGAATCAGACCAAAATATCCTAACTAATTAAAACAATATGGAAGCTGAATCAAGCAAAGACTCTTCTTCAAGAAAAACCTGATAACCGACAATACCAACAAAGATGACAAAGTAGCGGTCGGGGAGAAGCCCTCTTGCTGGTCGTCCCCACCGAAATGCAGCATCAACATTACGGAGTTCCTTGAGAAAGCTAAAAGCTACGCTCATCTTGTTACAAAAGATGAGCTCTTGACAAATCTTGAGGAACTACAGAAGGTTGAAAAAAGAATTGTGTCGGTCTTTGTGGTGGACAAGCGTTGGCGCAAAATTTGTTGCTCCACTAAAGACACCGTCATAAAGTCTTTGACGTCCCTGGGGATTAAACTACAGAGAGTCATTAAAGGCAAAAGCTTCTTCATGTCGGACATACAGTTACCAACGCCTGCCGACTAAGCGGTGAGCACTCGGGATTTAATAACAAAAGATCTAATACTGAGAACCGAATATGAAGGCAGGCGTAGGACCAACCTTACAGTTTATGATGTTCCACCTCAGATTTTGGGTGAGCACTTGGCTGCCTATCTGAGCCAATTTGGCCAGATACTCAGTGCGTCCTCCGACGATCTGACCGGGGGATGGAGTTTTGAATTGATGGTGGATCGAAAAGCCTTCTCCTCCATCTCCAACTTGCTCGAAGTGTGAACAGTCCTCTTCCTGCCCAGAGATGAAGGCCTCTGGATTTCTGGCCTCCACCAACCCAAATCCCCCTCGGGCTGAGTCTGTTGTTTCCGCCTCGCCTGTAATGGGCATGCAAACAGCCGGGATTGGTGTGGTAATACCCCCGGTTGGGTCCGCCGAGAGCCCCTCCCCCCACTCCCCGAAAAGCTTTAGCCCGCCGCTAATTGTGGAGGAGGAAAAGGGGGAATGGCAGGTTGTTGATAAAGCAAGAGGGAAGCTCCAGGCAGCGGGTCCACGTCCCAATGAAGCCCCAACGGGAAAAGACAAAAACAGTCCCATTCCCTCAAGCAGTACTAAGAGTGTCTCCCCGACCAGCTATTCAGAAAAATTAAGACAACAAAACAAAGATATGAACCATCATTTGAGAAAGCTGAAAGATTGCGCCAACTTAGAGATTCGCTGAAACCAAATAAAGGAAAAAAATCTGGCACCAATACCTCGGCTCCGTCTTCCCCTTCAGCCAAACAACACATAATGACTCCTCCTCCAGTGCTAAGATCCTCATCTCCATCTCCCACAAAAATGACAACATTGAAAAAGGCCCCCATCTCAAAGGCAAAGAAGCCTTTCACCTGAAAATATAGACCCTTCATCCCATAAAAAACCCAAACCCATTTTTAACACAGGGGAAGACGTGTGCCGAGTCTGGAAACAATTAGAGGAAAAAGGCCCTGCAATACGCCCCCCACCCCCCAAAAAATTAAGAACATTAAATCTCTAGTAAATTTCTGGAAAATGAACAACTTAGACATTGAAGACCCCAGAAATTTCCCCAAAGCTGAAAGAGTCTAAACTGTCGTCAGAGGGGATGAAGCCGGTTAACAAATGTGTGCCATGGTTGCGGAGGCAAATGAAGTCTTCGTCATGTTTCCGCCCATGGCATGTTTCGATAACTACACTGTAAAAAAATTAGAACAATTTTGTTCAGAGAGGTTCCCGCTTTTTGTTCACCCCTCCCTGGAAAGAGCGTTAAAACTGACTTTCTCTCTGGGCATTGGCGGCCTGACTCCCGACGGTACTATCAAAACTGAGATGGGAACAGGCTCGATGGGAGAGGCCGTTGGTGTCCTTTCCCTGTTCATGTTTAATGCAGGAGAGCAACACTAATCGGTTTCATTATGGCTCTCTGGTTAGCTAGTCTGAATGTCCGAGGCTTGAGGGCGGAGTCTTACAGAGCGAGGCTCCTTCGTGACCTTCAGCGTCTCGGAGTGAATGTTTGTTATACACAAGAGACCCGTTTTTCTATTCATGACTATGTGGACATTCTGTCTAGGGGTTTATTCAACATGTTTCGTTCGAGAGGTGTCTTTTGGCTAGAGGCAAGTCCTTGAAGGATGCGTGTACTCTTGTCTTCGCAAATCCGGCGGGCAGGTTTTGCGTACTGGACGTTACCATAAAGGATAAGGCTCTTCGTCTCATTGAGGTTTATGCGCCCAATGTCCATTCTGAGCAGCCTGCTTTGTTTCGGCAGATCGAGCCGTTTTTGACGGCATCTCGTCAGGTAGTTTTAGCGGAGGATTGGAATGCCGTCCTTGACTCCGATATAGATAGTATAGGGCCAAATTCGGGTACTTACAACCGAGACGTGAAACAATTTCGGGACTTTATCGACAGGTTTGATCTTGTCGATAAGTACCGGAATGAGCACCCCCGGGAGGTAGTTTGGACATATAGTGACGGTTCGGATGCTGGGGATATTTCTAGCTACCTCGACCGAATCTTAGTTAGGAGAGTCGATGTAGGGCTCTTAGTGTGTCCAAGTTTCCATTATATAGTTTATGAATATGGCCCCTGCGTTGCGCGCAGAGGAGTCTCGGAATGCATCTCGGTGACATATCGCATGCGTCACATTGCCGGATAAGCGGACCGTGACTTCAAACGCGGGCGTATGTGTGGCTTTTCGGGATTACTTTCAGGAACTTTTCACCAGGGAACCCTGTCTGAGCCCTGCTCAGTTCGACGCCTATTTATCCGACTCCCCCTGTCTTGAGGCCGCTGAAGCGGCTGGGTGCAAGGCTCCCATCACAGAATCGGAAATCTGGGAAGCGTTAAAACAGGTCAGCCGGGATAAATTTCCGGGATTAGATGGTCTACCCTACGAAGTTTACTTGAGGCAGTCGTCCGTTTTTGTTCCTTTGCTGGAAGTGATTTACAACAACTGAATGAAGCAGGGGTCTATACCTCAGCGCTTCACCAGGGGTGTGATAAAGTTGTTACACAAGGACAAGAACGGTGGGAATGGATAGGTAATTTTCGCCCTTTAACTATGTTAAATACAGAGTTAAAGATTTTGGCAAAGATCTTAGTCAACCGTTTTCAGGCTGTCCTGTCTAGTCTGATTGGCTCCGAATAGACTTGTGCTGCGAAGGATAGGCCTATTCAGGACAACCTTCATATGGTACGCTTGATCATTGATAAAGTCGACAGTGAAGCCGCGCTGATCAATTTAAATCAGTCTAAGGCCTCCGATAGGGTTGACCATCGATTTCTAGAGGCTAACTTTCGGCGGCCGGTTTCGGGCAATACTGTCGCACCTGGATCTGTATGCGACTCCCGGTGCGCTGGTGTAAGTGAATGGGATACGATCAGAGCCTTTCGTATTGTCTCCCTCCATTCGTCAAGGTTGTCCGCTTTCGCCTTTGCTTTACGTTCTTGCGTTGGAACATATCCTTCGCAAGTTAAAGGCGAATCCGTTCCTGCACGGAATTTTCCTGCCTGGGGCTACCACCTTGACCAGGTATTCTGCCTATGCTGATGACGTTTGGGTTCTTCTGTCGAGGAGAGCCGAGATTGACGAAGTCAGCAAAGAGACCAGTGGTTACGAGATAGTGACAGGGGCCAAGATCAACCTTTTGGCTTGTGGTTGGTTGCGTGGAAGGGGGTTTCTCTTCCCGGACCGGATGGATGGGCCGGTCAAGATACTCGGCGTCTGGTTCGGGCCTGATATTCAGTTGGAAATGAATTGATCGGAGGTACGAGGGAAGGCCGAAATCGCAATTAATTTTTGGTCTCGGATGAATCTTTCCTTGAAGGGGAGGGCGGAAGTATGTGTTTCACACATCTACCCGATTCTTCTTTACCGACTCACTGTACTTCCACTTCCGTATACCACACAAATGTCATTAGTAAGGCTCTTGTTCTCTTTCTTGTGGAGAGACAAAGCCGATATGGTATCTCGGAAGATTTGTTGCCTTCATCAGTGTGAAGGCGCTCTGCGTATGCCTAGCATTGAGATTTGTCAATATATGCTTCGCATCGCCTTCCTAGAAGGAATGTGTCGCGAATCGGATGAGGAGGGAGCATTCTGGAAGGAAGACGCCCGTAAAACTTTCCCATCCCTGAGAACGAGGAGGAGGCCCATCGTTTGCCCCGAGCCGAATGCTCATTCTATCGTGAATGTCGTATTGCTCTGAAACGCCTCTTATGGGCGTTGGATGGCCTCTCCGACGTCCAGGCGTTGTCTCGTAGGGCATTATATCAATTGTTAGTCAGTGGGGCCGTGCGTAATGAGCTGATTGACGAGCTCGGTCTTACGAAGCAGGAGACTCGCTCAATATGACTTTGGGCGCCCGGGTTGAAATGCCTGAATAACGATGAGGCATCACTCACCTGGCTGGTGATTCATGGGGCCCTCTGGGTCGGCAAAAGACTGCGTTCAGCGGGCTTGGAGAAATCTTCAAACTGCCGTCGCTGTAGTGAGGAAGTCAAGACCATTGGTCACGTCTTCTTTCATTGCAGGGTGTTAGCGCCGTTGTGCAGGTTTGTTGAAGGTCTCATGGTCCGCATGCTGCAAGGAAAGTTCTTTGTCCTTGAAGCCAGTTCTGTTTGTAGTAATGCGGTGCTGCAGATGAGAAGGCTGAACAATATGTGTTCTTTTGCTTACTAGGGATTATGAGAGTCGTGATTTGGTCGACGCGTAAGGAATTCTATGAGAGCGAGCGGTTCGCTTCTTTCCAACTGATCTTTTTCTTTAAGTTTCAGCTTAAAGTCAAGATTAGGACGGAAAAGCGGCGGCTCACCTCATCAGAATTTGGCAAAAGGTGGGTGAATCTTGCGCGGTTGTGTCGAGTAAAAGAGGCTGACCTAGAATGGTATTTGGATGCCGGTTAGGCATCCGAATATTGTTCTTCCTGGGTTGAACTTGAGTAACCCATCCCGAAATTAGGTTAGTATAGGTTTTAGTTTTGAATCTTTATTTTTTTTCTTTTTTCCAGTTAAATTAGCTAGGGTGTGTCTACTCATTGGCCCCTTTTATTTATGTCCCTATTTTTTCTTTAGTTTAATTCCCCATCCCCTCCCTCGTTAGGTGGTCAGTGATGTCAGTTCTCTGGTGGATGCGGGGCGATTTTCATTTATTCGCTTGTGTGTGTTTTTATTTTTATTTTTTTTTATTTATTTATTTTTTTTTTCGTTTTCTGTTGTCGTGTTTGGATGAGTGCCTGTCTGTGTGAGTGCTAGGGATGAATGAATTTTTTTTTTTTATATTTTATAGGTCCGCATTGATTTCGTCCAGTGAACGGATGTTTCTACCACATTTAAGTATTGTGGGAGTTTTATTACTAACAATGATTTTGTTTAGTTTCTTGTAAGTCGATTAATTCATTTTGTATATACTCATTGGGGATCTTTTTTGAATTTGTTGTTTTATTCCTCTCCCCACATACGACGATTTGTACATATGGGGACTATTTAGGATTTTCATTGAGACAATGAGGTATTATGGTGAATGTAGTAAGAAAGGCTAGTAAGAATGTGTTGTTTTGGTGTTAGGAATATTGTTTGTATGCTTGGATCAGTGCTTGTGGCTAGCTAAGTTTAAAATTAAGACAGATGAAGACCGTCCTTTTATCCATCCACTTTTTTAGGCCTGGTGTTGTAACCTAGGGAAGGTTACTGAATAGAATAATCAAACGAAGGTTGGTAATGAACGATAATACTTAGGACAAGAACAACACATATAAGATTCGCCAGCGGCGCGTAGAAGTAGTAGTCAACTGCTAGAAATGAGTTAGGTGAATTCCAAAATGAATCTCCAACTGCAGGTTCTCTACCAATCGCCCCACGGGATCAAATATGGCACAAGGCCGAATTTGATGTGGGTTATCCGAGTCCATGGGCTCGGCCAAAAAATAGACCCCCCCATATAAAACGGGGTCGGGTAGCTGTTTCCCGAGACGAGACTCTGCCCTTCGACATAGCCTCGTCTGGGGATCCTCTCTGCACGGAAGCCGAGAGTTTGACTAGCACAGCTAGAGACGAAACTGCAGACCAACATACAGTATTTACTACTGTATTTATGTGAATGGGACATGACCATTATCATCCGTAGGTATGCTACAACACTTGGTATTCTCAGCATATTTCCGTGGAACTACATTTCTATTGCTTCAAGTCTCTTCTTCATCTTTCAGTCGATTGTCCAGCATTCACTGAGTTATAGGAGGATAAATATCACATAACAATACAGAACACATTTCTTTGTTTTTAACAAAGGTAAAAGCACTGACTTTAATGTTCTTAATTTAATTTCACAATTTTTCAATATATTATTGTTGCATTTTATTACAGCTGATTTGATACATTCTTCGATGCTAAAAAATAGAGAAAGTCTTTCATATCTTATACCACGAGATTGCGTCTTTTTTATAACTGCTTGACTCACTTAAATCCAGAATTTTTTTTTCAGATCCTAAGATTTTTTGGTGTGGTGGGGGTATAATAATGATTTAGTGATACAATTCTTACGCATAACTGGGGGAGGTAAAGTGGATTTTATCAGGAGTATTTGCGCGTAATTGAGTATAACAAACTTAACTGGAATTAGCACTCGGCTCTCCCATTAATAATTAACCAGCCGCATATCCGAGCTTACAGTACCAGTTACTTCCAAGCAGTCACCCATCTACGTACTGACCAGGCTCAACGTTGCTTTGAAAAGTCCCCTTTACTTGGTCGTAAAATAAAAATTGCGTAAAAACCGGGTTCATTTCAAGAGAAAGTGAATCGGCTGTGTCAGGCTTCGACATTATGCGAAAATCTGTTGAATTAGTCGTAAAATATTGCAGCAGAACATTTGTTTTTGTGTTATTTTACAATCGTTGTGAGGTAATTCAATCTACCCTTTTCTCAAATCAATTTCCGTGTCATTCAATGGACTTATGGTCGCAAAAGCGACTTTTGACAAGCAACAGCCTAGAGCTGTCAAAAAATCATCCACTTCCAAGATATCAGGTGAAGACCTATTCTACTTTGTATGAGTCTTTAGACATCCTTCCAACATTTATTCCAGCACAATATTTTGGTCGATATATTCTACGGCTTTCTACCGGTGTAAATTTCATTAGATTCAGAAATGGCAATTTACTTAGCGTAGCTTAAATGCGGCACAAGGCCGGAATTATGAAGCACCCAGTGAGGATAGAACTCGTTGTCCAGTCGTAATTTATCTAAGGAAACAAGCTTGTTAACTATTAAAACACATAGAGGTGCCCGAATCATATTTAAATATGAACATTCGAACTATTAATCTCATTCTTTTCTCTTACGATACAGTATTTTGGCCGATATATTCTACTGCTTTCTCCCGGTGAAAACGCATTAGTTTAGAAATGGAAATTTACTAAGCGTAGCTTAAATGTGGTACAAAGGCAAAATTGTGAAGCACTTAATGAGGATCGAACTTTCTACCCATTTCTAATTGATCCAACCTGTCAGGTTCGTAATCCCAACTCAGTTGTAAATGATCTCGCGAAACAAGTTACTAACCTTTTCATCACGTCGATAATTACTGGTAGATCTTTTAGCTCTCTCAGGAATGTTTTGCAAATGGATTTACATTAAAAATGCACGATTTTGTTATTGTACGATTTTGCCTTCCGCAAGTATGGCTGATGCTAACCATACTAGAGTGACTTATTGCACCTTGTTGGACTGTTTTTGGCTGATATGAAGTGGAAAGATTATATTGAATCTATTGTTAGGTCTTCTGCTAGACTGTTTCGAGCTAGACAATTTTTCTCTCCAGAACCTATCCTACATATGTATACTTAAGTCTACCCTTCGGTCTATACTTTGAATATTGCTACAGCATCTGATTTGGTGCTCCTGGTATATATTTAGAAGTTATTAATAAAATCTAAAGAAGAATCTGCAATGTCATTGGTCCTAACGTGGCATCTCGGCTTCAGTCCTTTTCCCAGTGCCGTAACGTAGTTTCCCAGTGCCGTAACGTAGTTCCCTGTGCCTTTGCTATATATACTTTGATGGTAAATTTCCGCTACGGTAACTAGATTTTATGAATTTAAGCGTAGTATCAGATTGTCGGTAAGGTATCATCATTTTACGGTTGAAATGGCTAGATGTAACCGTAAGTTCTATGCTAAAAGTTATTTCTCTCGAATTTCACGCTTCAACTCTCTTAGGGCCTCATGCTTCTCATTCAACTTTGATGTTCAAACATTAAAATGTAATTTCAATCGTTATATTCTTTAGTTTTGTTCTTTTATTGTTCTCTCTCCTTAATAGTGTTTTTCTCCTCATATTCTCAAACACACAGCAACCCCTTGCGTCTTAGTGGCTTTATTGCTTTGCTTGGGGTGAAATGATTAAAAAGTACGTAATCCATTGGTATTCATAAACACAGAAATAGTTGATAGTCAAGAATGAATTAAACTGTTAGTGACAGAATAGATTAAGTTGTTTTGATCTTACGATATATAACCATTGCCGGGTTATTCAGTATAGTTTTTAGTCGTTTTTTTTTCTTTTTTAGTTTTTTGTTTGTGTTTTTTTCACCCAGTAAAAATAGATCTCCATCCTCGGTAGTAATTATCAAGCGAACTAAAACCATTACCAGACACAAAGGCGTCTTCGGTAGCATCACAAGATGAGATTGTGTACAATAGTCTCTTACGAGTTACCTCCCCTGGTATGAATAGCAAAATAAAAACAATTTATACCCTTAGTTTAAATAAAAAGTTTGATTTGAACTTTCCACAGTATTAAACAAATTGGCACCTGATGAACGTCGGGTTGTACAATGGACGAAATAATGTGACTATAGCAACCAAAATAGAAGACAACTTTTCTAATGGACCAGTGTATAATAAAACAAGAAGACACAGTTGTTTTTCTCTGTTGGTAATAAACGTTTTAGATTGTTTAAATTAAAAACACAAGTCAAAGAGGTTGTCTTATTAGTCGCCAGCTTCGTAGTAACTGTTTAAAAGCAAAAAAAAAAAAAAAGAATAATGATAATAATAATAAAAAGCGATGAGAAATGCTGTGGGAATTAAAATAGTAGGGCTGGACCGATTGCTGTTTACTTTGATTTGCGATCGTGCTTAAAATAAATAAATATTCTTCTCTGAAGTGAAACAAATTTCCAACATAGTTGGCAAGTTCAATCTGAAACAGATGTGACCAATGAGAATGAAGGCAACTTCTGCTCTCCGACAGCGGAGTCTAATTCCAAAGACGTTCCATTCATAATTAAGTCGAAAAAAAAATAGTTAAATTGGAAATAACTGTATGCTTTATTAGTTTAATAATGGCTGCTCTAATTATTTCCTCACTATGAATAAATCCAGCACTTAGGCCGGAAAATCTTTATTTCATTTCTCCAATTTCATGCGGTCTATGTGTAAAACTAAACTTAATATTTATGTTTATGTTTCCGCTGTCAACAAGATGGCTGACATTTCAGATAAGTCGTTTTTTTTGTTTATTTTTTTTTTGTTTGTTTATTTGGAGTTTTTGTTTTGGAACCTAAGAAAAACTAAGAGATTTATTCTTATGTAATAGTTCAATAGATTCATCTAATACCGGAAGTTCTTGCAGAGTTTCAGACACGTTGTATATTTGATGACGGATGTGTGACGTTTTAACGACATTGCTATAACGCTGCAATCAACTATTTTCTCGAGCCCGTACCCAACCGTTCATCTCCAACATTGTCATAACATTATGCTAATGTTATGAAGTGTTGTAACCGAAGAATTCAGCACTGATCAAATATAAAATAGAATACTTTTTATTCTCTTGGCAATATGTATAAATTATGTAATGGTTAACAAGTTGGTCTTGCTTGATCAATTACGAGTAGCGAGTTCGATCCTCACTGGCGCTCCATGCATTTGGCCTTGTGCCACATCTAAGCTCCGCTTATAAAATCATTTTGGGCAACTCGACATTGTGTATTGGTTAGCAAACTTGTCTCACATAACAATTAAAACTGATTAGTGAACTCGATCCCCCCTGGTCGCTCCATACATTCGACCTTGTGCCACATCTAAACTACGCTTATTATAAGGACACTTTGACGTGGTGTACTGGTTATCAAGCTTGCCTCGCTTGAATAGTTGCAACGGATTAGTGAGTTCTATCTTCGCTGGGTGCCCCATATTTTCAGCCTTGTACCACACCTAAGCTACGCTGTGAATATCATAAGTATATAACATATAAAAATTTTTTTTAAAAAATGATTGATTGATTCGTTTTTTTATGGTTTAACAACCCTTTGCAACTTATTTTAAACCAGAAAATATTTTTATAATTAACATTTTTTTAGATAATAATATCTTAGTGATACAAGTCTTATTAATTAACCCATAACTTGAGGGAGAAGAGGTGGATTCAAACCTTTATTTGCGTGTAAGTGTATGTAACAAACCCGACTGAAAATAGAACTCGGCTCTCCTATTCATTATTCGATCCTTTACACCATCCGCATATACAATCTTGCATCCCCTGATATTCTCAAACGGGCACCCATCTGGGTACTGTCCAGGACCAGTGTTGCTTAACTTCGGTTATGGTATGGGAACCGGTATTTCAATGGTATGTTGCCTTATTTTTAAATTGAGAATTACTAATCTACACCATGAATGCCTGGATTTTTAATACAATTTTTGTTAACTTAAAGGTAGAGGTCAATGTATTTGGAACGCTAGCGTAACTTCGCGGAAACGTCATTTTGTTTGATGGTTAGAATCACAATTCTGTCACTTTGTGTCTATTCTTCATTTGGAGGGAAACTGACCAATACCCATTACCATAGAGCAGTGTTTCTCAACCGCTGTTCCCCAGAACCCTACTGTTCTGCAAGAGGTCACTAGGGGTTTCGCGAGAAACCTTGATAAGATAATGCATTTTTGAGTGATTTTTAATTTTATATTTTAATATATGCATACGGCATATCGTTGGAAAATCCTTGCTTATTATAAAAAAAGGCTTCAACCTCTTATATTATTTAAATTTATGATATTTATAGGGAATGTATTTAGGAATGTCTACATGGCGTCTTTATGAAACCGCCTTCACTGGTTAGTAGACAGGACCTATAAATTGTAATGCATGGATGGGTCGTGAATCGGATTAGGTAGGTATAGTTGGTATGTAGTTAATGTTGACCAGTCTTACCCCATTTCTCCTTTTTCGCCTTTTGTCACAATTTTTGTATTTTTACAATAATAAATAAATAGTAGACAAGACTTGGACGTGGTGGATTCGTGTATCATTGGGTGCCTCACTCGAGTACAGGACGCATGCACCTGTGTGCATATATTGTTTAGCACGTGATCTCCGATAAAAAATATATAAGCTATAGATATTAATAATGGTATATAATAGTAGTTATACAGAGTTTCCCTGAGACATGAAAACTGTTTCAAGGGTTCTACAAGTTCATGTCTTAGGAAACCCTGCATGAAAATTATATACCATTATATTATATATTCGTCCGTGTAATACTGATGCTATACCTGGTCTGGTGCTCCTGTTGTATATCGGGAGATTCTTGACAAAATTCAAAGAAGGAGTCTGTAATTGTTGTGACCAAATAAATGGTTAACGAAATAACAAAACAAGTGTTGCAGATATATCATATATTAACAGTAAGTACAACAGAAGTGTATTACACAGCTAGTGAGTGTGTGTCGGATGACCCAGCATTCAATGTATTCGACTGTTCCTCCGGGGCCTTCTCTCCTACTAATCTTATAGTAGGCGAAAGAGTCCAACATAGACTCTTTAGAGGGAGGACACCACAACAGTAATGTAACAGTTCTCATCCCTAAAATCTTCTCTTTCTCTTTCACTCAATGTGTCATAGTGATATTATTGCCTTGCTTGGGGTGAAATGATTACAAAAAACATATTACTAATTTGATTATTGATAATTTAAGTCTTAAAAACTAATACAACGAAGATTACTTTGAACTTTTCACCGACTGGACACACAACCCTACGTTATGCATGTACTCTCATTCATTTCGGCATGTACAAAAACTGGGAAAGGCTCGCCGTACTTTCACTGGTACGATATTATGCCACGGCGAGAAATGAACACAAATCGTGTTTTCAATAATTAGTCTATTAATACAAGGATTCACTTGTCCAGTCTGTGGGTAGCAGAGCTCTCTCTCTCTCTCTCTCTCTCTCTCTCTCTGTCTCTCTGTCTCTCTCTCTCTCTCTCTCTCTCTCTCTCTCTCTCTCTCTTACACAACTCGGCTCATATCTACATTATGACACGTGGCTGGAAACTTGAACGGACATGATAGGAACTACCATGAAGAGCAGCCTAACTACTCCCTTGTGATTGTTTATATAAGTCAGTGAACGGAAATATGTAGCTTCTGACAAAGTAGCACTTGATCCCAAATATTTTCATTTATTTATTTGTTATTTAATTCCATTTTTTCCAACTGGGTGGTCGCTTTGAAGACCCCATTCAGCAAGCTTTAGTGCGGGTCATGCAAGAAACACTTACAACGGAGATAAAATCCATGAAGGGGTCTCAATCAGGACCGTAGTATTTCATTTGGGTTGGGGTTAGGGTTATTGGGAGAGGCCTATATTTTTTATAAACCTATAATTAATGCCGTAATCTTATTTTTATTTTTATAATCAATGCATTACTTTACGGTAGGCATTAATTAATTAATTCACTTTTCATTTATTTACTCCAAGACTCATTGAAAGTTGTTAAAAGATTTGACAAATGTTAATAAGCGGGAATTTTGACAAACTATGTGATGATGATGATGATGAAGAAGAAGAAGAAGAAGAAATTCTTCTTGAGCAAATGGAGCAGTAAAAGACATAGAAATTCCATATATGGACCTTTTACAGTGCCATTTGCACATATAACAGAGAATTCATGGGTGATACATGTAAGCAACGGGAGAGTTTTAAGGAAAATGGAAATGAAAAGAAAACTTATACTTAGTATTTAAAAAAAATAGGCAGCTAAAAATGTTTGGAACACAAAATGAGGAAAGTGATCTTCGAGACTTTAACACTCACAGGACATATTGAAATCAAATGAGAAAGAAGAAAACAGCAAGTAAAAAACCTAACGAACTCATGTAATGAGATGGGATTATATATAATTAATGAAATAGTAACGGGACAAATATTGCTTACCCAAAATAAGAAGTTGGGGATAATCCTGATCACCCATGTCATTAACAGACTCGGCATGTAAGGGTAGAACAAAGATCATTTGATAGGTTATTTCTGGTTTTATATCCGCATTTGTGTCCGCCTCTTCCAATCGTTTTCAGTAAAATTTACCATGTTCATAAAGGAAAATTGTAGAAGACTTTGCCTATCTCATACATCCAACCACAAAATGACCAATCTCTTCAGTTAATCTTATAGAGCCGTGATTTCTTTTGGGATTGAGAGTGAAGAAATTTCGCGTTTCCTTCTCTACGGTGATTTATTCATTAAAAAAATGGCAGTTGAAATTTCTGGGGCACATAATGAGGAAAGAGAGATTGAATGTGATGCACACAGGATAGATTGAAGGTAAGATGACGAGAGAAAAGCAAAGTATAACCTACCTGGCAAAGTTTGAATAAAAATAGATGACAGATCAGGGTTTAGGAGAAATAATAAAAAGACAAAACTTCTTAAGGGCCTGCTTTTATTTCTGGAACAAAAGCAAAGATCGAAAGCGTGTTTTTCTGATTTTGTTTGCGAATTTAGGGTTGAGTTTCTTGAAAAGTTTCGGAAAGATTACCACTTGGAAAGTCATTCCTTTGACTATTTCTACATGTAGCCAAAGGAACTCTCCAAGATTACTACATTTGAGCTCCGATTTCTACTAACATCGATGAATATCTTTCTTCCCTATGGAATGAGTCGAGGCGTTGCTTGCAGCAAGTCTTAAAGCTAACCTCTTCTTTGGGCCGGATAGAATATAACTGTGGCAAGGGCCCTTAATTCATCTCGATTGTCCCTACTGTACCAAGGGCACTAACTCATATTAAGACTATATATAGACGAGGGGATTTTTCTAAAATGCTACATCTTCAGGGCTTGCGTATTTAATCCATTAATGCCCACCGTAAAGGAAAACTAAAAATAAAAGACCGGCTTTAAATATAGGTTTATAAGAAAATATATGTAGATTTCTACCAATAATTTATTCATATTTATCGTCCTTTTCTTGGGAGGCGGGACAAAAATTAGTTAGCGTTACGGGCATTTATATAGAGAGTGTGTTTTAAAAAAACACGTAAAATCAATTGAAGCAATTACAGAAATTTATCTATCAGGGAAGTGTACTAGCTAACGACTGTTCGGTTAAACTCTCTTCCTACGGGCGGGAGGAACCCGAAGGAGGCTACGCCGAAGGGCGGAGTCTCCTTCGGGGAGGTAAAACCGGCTCTGAACCCGTTTATACGGGTTCAAATGGGCTATTTTTTGGCCGAGCCTAATGGCTCGGGAATTGCCCACGTTAAAAAGGCCTTGTGCCACATGACACCCTCGTGGGGGGGGGGGGACTGAATATCGCTAACGATGGAAATTCAAGCACAGAAATCCAAAAGTTCGTAAGAATAGGGTAGTGGGTCTTCCAGTAGATACGTTTGACTATCATCTGGTACACACTCCTCTGGGATATTTTGAACAGGGGAAGATGTTTATCTTTTGTTTCTTGTTTAGGATTAGGTTTCTGGTTCATTCTAAAGACTTTTCTTTCTCCACTTCCTTTGGCCCCTTGCGTTTTGGTGGTATTATCATCTTGCTTGGGTCAGTTCCTCTTACTCTGTAACTCTCTACCTCGAGTGACTCATGGGTCTTGTAGAGAGTGTATGCCATTTTAAAAGTGAAAAAGGAAAAAAGAAATTAAGCAAAGAATAAAAGGTGCTACTTTGGTTTATTTACGTGTCATAAACTTTGGCATGTGATTTATACTTTATATTGCGATCTACCTGTCATGAATGTACTTTGGCATGCGATCTATTTTTAGCTGATGTATGTGCTGTTTAGTACTAGAATATTATTAATAGAATTTTTTTAATATTTTAATTACATGTTCTCTATGTTATATAAATGCTATCATTTTACTATGTAGATATCATATATTCAAGGAAATCGTTCTGATGAGCTGTTCTTAGTGACTCGACTGCAATTTAAGCGTGCTACGAGATTGACAGCTAGGACTCATTGTTTTACTGTTGAACTAGCTAAATGCAACCGTCAACTCTATTCTAATAGTTTATTTATGTTCCGGCACTTATCAGCTGTGAAATTACCTTCCGATTTCTTGCTTCCTTGCCACCTACAAACATCGAAAAGTTAGGAATTTAATTAAAAATCTGTACATTGTAGACAATTTAGCCAATGTACATGCTTTTTATCGCTAGAATATAAATAGCAATAATTTTTAATATTTTCATTTCATTTTCTTTGTTATATATATATATGTGTGTTAGAATATGTTTTACTACGTAGGTATCGTTCCAAAATAAAAACTTGTAAAGTGTAGATATTTTTCCTTGTAGATAACAAGCCAAAAAGATTTTAGAAGGAACTGGAAACCCAATCCTAAAAAGGAAACAAGGGATAAACCTCTACTTTTGATCATAAGATCGAGGAGGGGCGAAAACCTGGCGATAGGCGAATATGTCTACTCTTATTATCTGCTTTATCTTGCTCATTTAGACATAGAAAACTGTCTTTTACTGTTTAGGTAGATGTCAGTCTTTGAATTTTTTTTTCTTCGCAGTTTATGCTTCATTTTTTTTTTTTTGGTGGGGGGTGATTTATTTGTTTTAGTATTTATTTTTATTTTCTTTGGTCTCTTGGTAGACTTTGTGTTAGTTCTGTCATAATTGTTATTTAGTGCTCTTCTATTTCCGGTTCAAAAGTATTTCCCAAGTTTCTAGAATAGAAATTTTGTTCTGGAAGACCGAGAGCATTTCCGCAGGCCTGCATTGGTTGATGATGAGCAAATGAAAACGCTGATTAAAAATAGTCCGTGTCACACGATACGGGATATCTTTGAGACGGTCAACATATCTCATATGGACCCTGTAAGGTATTTGAAAAACAATGAGATATCTGAATCCCGATTATATTTGGGTACACCACGATTTTACGTCAAATAATTAGTGGACTGCAGTTCCATCTACAATTCTCTGCTCAAACGGAACAAAAGACGACCCATTTTGTAAAGAGAACGATCACAGACGATGAAAAATGATTGTTTACAAGAATGTAGAGCGAAAAATCAAAAGATGAATTCGAACCAGTTTGAAACACTTAAAGTTAGAAATCGATGAATATCCCTTGCAGTTGGCCAACTGAAAGCGTCTCGTTTTTCCATCAGAATAAAGCAAAGTTTCTAAATTTTATAGCATTTTTGTATTTTCCTACTAATTCAAGATTAATGTACTTTTTGTACGAATTGAAGATTAATGCATTCCTTATTTACATTACTTGCAGTTATACTATAGTCCTCAATGCTGTTATCATCCTGTTTTGGTATCTATGTCTCCGGGCGAATGGTACTACCGCCGATGCATTGTGATAACAATAATAAAGATGAGTACAATAGTCCACGTGTATATAATGTAAATAATGTTAACTCCTATTCCGAGGAATTCAGAAAGCAATGAATAAATTATTTAGGACGGATACATTAAAATTTTATAACGAGAACAAATTTTTGCAGTTATTAATATCTTGGATGTAGTTATCGTTGAATTTTTTTTCTAAGTGTTCACTCTACAATTCTTTTTGCTATTGTGCTATACCAGAAACAAGACCCTTTTTTTTCTGGCAATTAGTAAATATATGTTTGCATTTCTTTCTCAAATGCATTATACTAAGTGATCACTAGAAAGGCTCAGTTGGTATTCGAACTCGTTTCATCAAGTTTTGAGCACTTCCACGTGGCGTAATAGTTGGCGAGCTTGTCTCATTAGATCAATTACGACTGAGTAATAAGTTCGATCCACCCTCGTGTGACGTCCCCCGGTGTCGCTGCGCCAAATGTGAGTCTGCCTGGCCGCGCCCGCCGTGCTGTCCTAGTCGCGGCGCCAATGGTGACGTCATCCCGTCTATCTCCGCGCCGTCGCCGTCCTATCCTGTCCTGTGGCGACCAATGTGACTTGGTATTGGTCGCGGAACCAAATGTGACGTCCTAACCTTTTGCTGATTCGGATGGGAATCTGGTTAGATTCGGCATCAGCCTTGTCGTTCCCAGCTCGCCTCCGACGTCTGGTTACCGAAGTAACTGTTTTGATTTCTAGTCTAACCTACCCACGTTGTGATTTGATCTTAGGTAGACGAAATCAATCAGTCGCCGGGCCGTAATGCAAGTCGAGCTCGAACAAGGGTAATACCACACAAGTATATGTAAAATAAAATAAAGAAATAACTCGAAAAGTTCAAATGTGTTAATAAAAGATAACAATATTTTATATCTGGTTGCTGAATACAGGACTGCATCTTTCTACCAACCCGCTTATATGGATTCGTGACACTTTGTGTTCGTTAGGCGAGTCTTAATATCTTAAGTTTTTTTGTTTTTTTTTAAGGAACTGGTTTTGGTGTATCTTCAGGCGATATTCGTAAAACTTGTTTTGGTGGTGTGAGTCTAAGTCGTTCTTCAAAAATAAATTGTTCTTGGTTAGAAGTTGAGGTCGAGAATGCGCGAATCTTGTCAGCTTCCTGCGAGGCATCTGCGAGCTCTCAGCTCACTGCAACTGCTTGCCTGTCTGTCTAACCCCAACCGCTCAGCTGCGAATTGCCTTCTTACTCGTTGCGACTCTGCTTATATGTTCGATCCTCACTAGGTGGCCATGCTTTCTGGCCTTGTGTTAGATCTAAGCTACACATAGAAAGTCATTTTGGGGGTAAGCAAGCTTTTGTTAGATCAATAACGACTGAGTAGTGAGTTCGATCCTCACTAGGTGGCCATACTTTCTGGCCTTGTCTTACATCTAAAGTTACACATTTTGGGGGGTAAGCAAGCTTTTGTTAGATCAATAACGACTGAATAGTGAGTTTGATCCTCACTAGGTGCCCCATACTTTCCGGCCTTCTGTCACATCTAAGCTACGCTTAGAAAATCATATTTGGGCACATCGACGTGTTATAATGATTTAAGAAAGCTTATCTCGTTAAGCCAATTCTGACTAAGTAGTGAGTTCTATCCTCACTAGGTGTCCAATAATTTCTGGCCTTATGCAACATCTAAGCAACGCTTAGAAAATCATTTTCAGGCATTTCGATTTGGTATAGTGGTTAGTTATTTTGTCTTGCTAGATCAATTACAACTGAATAGAGAGTTTGATCCTCACTGGGTTCCCCATACGTTCGGCCCTTGTACCAGATCTAAGCTACACTTAGAGATTCACCAGTTATTTTATTTAATGTTAATCGTTATAGTAAATTCGGATTCTAAATTCAGGCCAAGAATAAGAGAAGTGAAAAATGCTAGCTATGACACGGTCATAATCATTTTGTTCGCAAAGCAAGCAAAAACTATCCGGATTATATTGCTCGTTTTAATAACCCATTTCCTTTCGATTCGTTAAGTTTTCAAAATGTCAGGTACAGACGCTAAAAATCTAGAATTATCAGCCGAAAATCTTTCAGAATGCTGTTTTGATTTCACTTACTTTCTGTGTTTATTTCTTTGAAATTTTCGGAAATTCATTTTTTTTTATTTTTTTTATTTTTTATTATTATTAATTCCCAACCCTTCGACAACAGGGAAAATATATATTAACATCAGATGTTAAACATTTTCTCGTTCATGCTCTAAGGATTAAGGTAATTTATTTTTCCTATTACGAATTTTGTAGTTTTATGGAAACCAATACTGTTTTTTTTCTTCTTTTTTTTTATTAATCGAAATGTCTCTTGTGTGTCGATGAAATAAGGAATGTCAAACGAAAAAAAGTAATCCTCACTCGATGGATACAAATTTTTAGAACTACATCCAAATAGTAAAAGATGGAGATCTTTTTACTCTCTTTTCTATTATTCTTCTTACTCTCTTTCCTTTTCTTTTTTTTTTTTCATCTTCGACTGTCTTTTTCTTCTTCTTCTGCCACTTCCCCATTCTTCTTTCTTTTTTTCTTTCTTTCTTTCTTCATCTTCAACATCCATTTATTTTTTAATCTTTTCTTGGTTCACTTCTCCTCCTACCCCCACTTCCGTTTCTTTCTTTTCATCTCCAAGCTCCTCCTTTTTTTCTATCTTCTGCTTCTTTTTCTTCTTCCACCCCTCTTTCTTTCACTTTCTCTTTTTCCGCTTCTACCTTCTCCTTCTCTTCTTCCTTCCCTTCTTCTTGTACCTCTCACTTTCTTCTTCCGCCATTCCTTTCTTTACATTTTTCTTCTACTTCTATTTTCTTCTTCTTCTTCTTCTTCTTCTTCTTCTTCTTCTTCTTCTTCTTCTTGTCTACTTTATTTTCTCATACGAACTGTCATACGTAATTGATCACTGAAGCAAAAAGTTTTACATATGTAAGTAATTTGATTGTCAAAGAAGTTGACATAGCGCTTTTTTTTCTGCTTTTTAGTCTTTTTTTCCTGATCAAATCCTTAATGCTGGTGCCAGTTAGACGATGAAAGATATTTTCAATATAAAAAGACCTACATAGAAGCTGATATTCCTAACTGGTGGGTATTTTAGATTTATAAAATGTGTAAAATAACTATTCAAGTATTGAGGTTGAATATAAGGATGGACTTTACCAACCTCGCCTATCATATACAGATTGGATCAAAATTAGGCTTACAGTTATTTTATTTTTTCCACGGTTCCATAGATCAGAATCAGAGCTCACTTGCCCGAACTGTTCCTTAAGCAAGATGTAGCACCTCCCCATTATACTTTAGCAGTAAGCAGTTATTTTTATGTGCCATGTCCTTTCAGAACGTAGGCGATCATGGCTCTCCACCTCCCTCTATCTCGTGTAGCTCCCAACAAGTTCCTTCCCTCTGCTTTCTCCCCCAGACTACGTTCTGTCATCCACTTGCTTAAGCCCGCCAAGTATATCATGCGTTGTTTTCCCTTGTCTCTATTTTCCTCAATTCGACCCGTGAGTATTAGATTCTCCAGACCCTCCTTCCTCATTCTCAGAAACTTCAGCTGCCTATTCCTGATGTTAAGCATAAGCCTCCTCCTTTTCTGCATCCTTTCTAAGACCTCATCGTTACTCCCACGCTCGGTCCATGATATCCGTAGCATCCTTCTGTAGAACCACCATCTCCGTCGCCTCGAGTCTCTTCTTCATCTTTGAGGAAATCATCCAATATTCGCTGCTGTAAAGAAGGACAGATGTCACGTAACACATAAGTATTCTTTTCTTTGTTCTCAAAGAAATCCTCCTGTCTCGCAATACTCTACCCAGTTTTTGGAATGCATCCAGATACGTCTACGGATCTCAGTGTCGCACATATTGTTCTCTGTCAAAATGTTTCCCAGATATTTAAACTTCCGCGTACCTTAACGAAACCTTTCCACAGCGTTGGTTCGGAAGAATGGGTAGCAGCGAATGGCTACCACGTTCACCTGACCTAACACAAATAGATTTATTTTGTGGGGTGTAGTAAAGAATAAGTTTTATGAGAGATATCTCCACATAGTAGATGAATTAAAAGAATAAATCTCAGAAGTATTTATTGAAATTGATGCAGATCGGTATTTGTGTCGTGCTGTGTGTCAGGGTGTCAAGGTTTGAGGAATATTGCAATGTTGAAGAAGGACAATTTTGAAGATTTTTGAGATCAAACTGTGCTAAAAACTGTAAATAAAGAGTTAAACAAATGTATATAAACAGTTTTTAGGATTGTAGCTGTTGTGATGATATAACCCAACTTCCCCATTCACGATAATGGACGGACTGGTTGCCGATTAAGTACGACCACAGCGGACAGTCGGAAAGTCTTCGGTTGTTAACACCTATTGAGGTTAGCATACTCCCGACTCTGTCTCTGTACTTGACACACCTACATCCGTTATAAACCTATTATTGAAAACCAACACTCGGGTTACTTTGTTTATTATATCTTGCACGAGATATAAAAGCAGCAAATAAATATGAATGTAATAAAATGTTTTTAAAAATGTAAAAGGCATACCTACGAAGTGTAAGCCTACCTTTGGCCAACTAAGTGTAAGCCTACTTTTGGCCAACTAAGTGTAAGCCTACTTTTGGCCAACTAAGTGTAAGCCTACCTTTGGCCAACTAAGTGTAAGCCTACTTTTGGCCAACTAAGTGTAAGCCTACCTTTGGCCAACTAAGTGTAAGCCTACTTTTGGCCAACTAAGTGTAAGCCTACCTTTGGCCAACTAAGTGTAAGCCTACTTTTTGGCCAAGTGTGGCTCTTTTGGCCAACTAAGTGTAAGCCTACTTTTGGCCAACTAAGTGTAAGCCTACCTTTGGCCAACTAAGTGTAAGTCTACTTTTGGCCAACTAAGTGTAAGCCTACTTTTGGCCAACTAAGTGTAAGCCTACTTTTGGCCAACTAAGTGTGTAAGCCTACTTTTAGAAAGTGTAAGCCTACCTTTGGCCAACTTCAAGCCTACTTTTGGCCAACCCTAAGTGTAGAAGCCTACCTTTGGCCAACTAGTGTAAGCCACTTTTGGCCAACTAAGTGTAGAAGCCTACCTTTGGCCCTTAGGGTGTAAGCCTACCTTTGCAGCCAACTAAGTGTAAGCCTACCTTTGGCCAACTAAGTGTAAGCCTACTTTTGGCCAACTAGTGTAAGCCTACCCAACTAGTGTAACCTTTGGCCAACTAAGTGTAAGCCTACCTTTGGCCAACTAAGTGTAAGCCTACTTTTGGCCAACTAAGTGTAAGCCTACTTTTGGCCAACTAAAGTGTAAGCCTACCTTTGGCCAACAAGTGTAAGCCTACTTTTGGCCAACTAAGTAAGCCTACTTTTGGCCAATAAGTGTAAGCCTACCTTTGGCCAACTAAAAGTGTAAGCCCTTTTGGCCAGAGTGTAAGCCTACCCCAACTAAGTGTAAGCCCTTTTGGCTCAACTAAGTGTAAGCCTACCTTTAAAGTGTAAGCCTACTTTTTGGCCAACTAAATTGTAAGCCTACCTTTGGCCAACTAAGTGTAAGCCTACCTTTGGCCAACTAAGTGTAAGCCTACCTTTGGCCAACTAAGTGTAAGCCTACCTTTGGCCAACTAAGTACTACTTTGACAACCAAGTGTAAGTCTACTTTTGGACAACTAAGTGTAAGCCTACCTTTGGCCAACTACGTGTAAGCCTACCTTTGGCCAATAATGTATAGCCCACTTTTGGCCAAGTGTGTTTACTTTGGCCAACTAAGTGTAAGCCTACTTTTGGCCAACTAAGTGTAAGCCTACCTTTGGCCAACTAAGTGTAAGCCTACTTTTGGCCAACTAAGTGTAAGCCTACTTTTGGCCAACCCTGGACGGATCTTCTACATCTAAGCACGAAAATCCGACGCCTTAGAAAACATTCCACTTTAGAATAGCCCGTCGCTTGACTGAAACTATTTCGTTTCGCATCGCTATAAGAGACAGGTATTCGATATTTGGATTATTTTAAAAGTAGACAAAGAGTTGAAATAACAGTCTTCATCCTTTTTTTTCTTCTTTTTTTTTTTACATGGCTTTAAGGCTTATAAAGTATGTCTGAATAAGCATCAGTTTTACTTTGAATCATGTGACTAACCAAATCACAAAGCTTACTTTCGTCAATCTGCTTTCTAGAGAGTGGTACTTCTTCCACATATAATCATATAATAATTGTACCTGTCCCCCTCCATTACCACCGTTAGTCCGCACGACCATTAATACCACATAAATAATGGACTATCCCGTTTTGATCGCATAGAAAGACAACATACATATCAGAGACGCTCGTTGGTCTCAATGAAAAAAGAAAAAGAAAATTAGATATATAGACGTGTTTCGATATCTCTTGCTAATCTTTCTATTCTATTAAGCTTAAGATTTTCTGAATTTATAGAAGAATGATTAATATCCGTGATAAAGCATTTATACTGCATGTATCAGCAAAACTATCCAAATCATGTATCAGCAAAACTATCCAAATCATGTATCAGCAAAACTATCCAAATCATGTAACAGCAAAACTGTCCAAATCATGTATCAGCAAAACTGTCCAAATCATGTATCAGCAAAACTGTCCAAATCATGTATCAGCAAAATTGTCCAAATCATGTATCAGCAAAACTATCCAAATCATGTAACAGCAAAACTGTCCAAATCATGTATCGGCAAAACTGTCTAAATCATGTATCAGCAAAACTATCCAAATCATGTAACAGCAAAACTGTCCAAATCATGTATCAGCAAAACTATCCAAATCATGTATCAGCAAAACTGTCCAAATCATGTATCAGCAAAATTATCCAACAGTTAGCTTAAGCTTTGAACCGTTGTATCTTAGAAATGATTAACGATATTTTACTGAAATTCTGCATTTTTATAATATTATTGGACTTTACTTTCTACAATAATAATGTATTTAGCTTTAAGTTGAAATGATGGTCCCTCTTGGTAGTGAGACCTTCTAATCCAGTTTTCCTCTCTACGGCTCCCACTTTTTTAACTGATTCACCGTTCTCTTGATGGTTTGTGAATGAACTTGAAGATCGAAGTCAGATTATGACTGTTTCTATCAATACTAAAGCCTGAAAGATCTTTTTCGTTTCACCATTGCTCAGTTAGGAAGAGCCAATATTTTGATGGTTATTATGAGCGACTGTTGTTCAACAAGATCCATAAACCCTGTGTTTACATGACTTATGTGGATGACACTTTCTCAATTATTGGGAAGAAAAAAAGAAACTCTGTTAGCTTAGTGTTTTATTAGATATTAAACATTGGGTTGTATGGAGAATTATCCCATGCTGTTAGACGATTTGGACAATTTTGTTGTTACACCTGGTGTATATATATATATATATATATATATATATATATATATATATATATATATTTATATATATATATATATATATATATATATATATATATATATATATATATATATTCATATATATATATATATTTATATATAATTATTTATTTAAAAATATGATTCCAAATCGCGACATAGGAAGTCTCATGTTTCAAAACAAGAGCCGAAAACTTCAATATAATTATTTGAATTAAATTGAGTTAAAATAAGCTCTGTTCCATCTTCAAGCGAAATTTATTTTGGAATAACGTATTTCTGAAATTTACGTGTTTTAATAATTGAAATCAAAATTTCCATGGTAACAGCTAGGGCGAATTGTTTAAATTGGGTAGGTGCGTGTTGGGTGTTAATAATAAGTATCAGTATAGAGTTACTTTCATAGATGTCAAGTCAGTGAAAGGTGGGGGTGTCTGAATTTGAAACGGAAGATGTATTAACCCTCGTCTAGTTTGCATATTATTAGCTAAATTATTAGCTGGTTTAAATTATTAGCTAAAAACAAGCATACAATATAATAACTTGTTTAATCCATAGCCCAATCATCAGATTCATGGTTTGAATAATTAACTAAAAACATGCATACAATATAACACCATTCATAATCCATAGCCCAAATAAATAGTTTAAATACCCTAAAAAAAGATAACCCTTTATGAAGTCGTCAAAAAACAAACGTTACGACAGTTTTTTTTATATGCACAAATCCCTTTCATAAAAAAAATAAAATAAAACAATAAATGAATCTCCATAGACATGCAAACTAGACGAGGGTTAATACATCTTCCGTTTCCCTGACTTGACATCTATGAAAGTAACTCTATACTGATACTTATTATTAACACCCAACACGCGCCTACCCAATTTAAACAATTCGCCCTAGCTGTTACCATGGAAATTTTCATTTCAATTTTTAAAACACGTAAATTTCCGAAACACGTTATTCCAAAAAAAATTTCACTTGAAGATGGAACAGAGCTTATTTTAACTCAATTTAATTCAAATAATTATATTGAAGTTTTCGGCTCTTGTTTTGAAACATGAGACCTCTTATGTCGCGATTTGGAATCATATTTTTAAATAAATAATTATATTTATGCTCTACTTTTGTATCGAGCACTATTTTTAAAAAATAACTAAAATACTAAGGGACTTTGGATTATTTACCTAACCAGTTCCTTCCTATTTTCTATATATTTTCATATATATTTATATATATATATATATATTCATATATATATATATACATTCATATATATATATATATTCATATATACATATATATTCATATATATATATTCATATATATATATAAATTCATATATATATATATATATAAATATATATATATATATATTCATATATATAGATAATATATATATATATATATATATATATAATCATATATATATATATTCATATATATATATATATTCATATATATATATATTCATATACATATATTCATATATATATATATATATATATATATATATATATATATATATATATTCATATATATATATATTCATATATATACATATATTCATATATATATATGTATAATCATATATGTATATAATCATATATATATATGATATATATATATATATATATTCATATATATATATATTCATATATATATATATATATATATATATATATATATATATATATATATTGGGGACAAACGAATTTAACTCTATATAAGCCTGTGAATGTGGATTTGCGAAAACGCTAGTATAGAAAACCCTATCCTAACGCTTAACAAGAACATCTAAAAGGGTAGTGTCCCATCATTCTCTACTTCCATAGTAAACTTAAGGGATTGATGGAGAGAATTAAGTTCCGCCAAGAAATTAGTAGCATCACTAGCGAAATCAAAAATTGAGAAAGTGTCATCCTCCTAAGTCATGTAAACACAGGGTTTATGGAACTTGTCGAACAACAGTCGCTTATAATAACCTTCAAAATATTGGCTAAAATAGTGTCCATATATATATATATATATATATATGTATATATATATATACACATACATATATATATATATATGTGTGTGTGTGTGTGTGTGTGTGTATGCATATATATACCTACACAAACTTCCTGTGTTGTGTAGGCTTCGTGTAAATGCTTGTGAGTAGTCTACTTGTTTTTTCCTAGTATATATATATATATATATATATATATATATATATATATATATATATATATATATATATACATATTCCTTCTATGTTTGCGCACGCGCGTATGTGTGTGTGTGTGTGTGGTCCGACCAATGTATTCGGCCATTATGTGTGTATTCTGTGTATTTATGTGCGGGGGCCGGGGGGTATAATCTGCGCTGGATTAAATTTGTTAATGAAGTTTTTCTTGTATTTGTAAGAATAATTTTCTGTTTGGTAAATTGGCATAATTTTACATATTCTTTATTACATTTTTAGATGTGTTGTGATCTCTCTCCCCCCCACACACATATATATATATTTATATATATATATATTCGGTCACTCGTATTCGAGGATACCCGTGTCTACTAGGGTGGCTAGACACATGCTTGTTTATGAAGAGCCCACCTGAGGGTTTATTCATTAGTTACGGTTTCTGGGAAAGAACGAGTTATCTAGCGGGATCAACAACTTGAACAATGCAACGGTGAGTTGTGACTTCGAACTAGCATCCAAGGGGTACCATCTACCCAATTTCACTTAAACTGTGGTATGGGATTCAGGCACTTTTCAGACACCAGTCCGATATAACATCAGGATGTCTCCTTCCTGACAAATCGACCAGATTTGAAACCGAGTGTGAAAAAAAAAATATAGTTTTATCGTGTGCTATATTTATGGGTAAAATTACTCAATATCAGAGATAGACGTATGCACAGCGACAGTGTATTTTATTCTTGAACGCATTATGAATGTCATGAAGAGTACGTGTAAGCAGAAAACAGACTGTCACCACTCAGTGTGATACCTGACTGCGCGCACACACACACACACACATATATATATATATATGTGTGTGTGTGTAAGCAAATATATGGATATAGATCCGACAGTATGAAGAAAAATATACGGAAAAAACAAACAAAAATCCTAATTTGCAATTATGCTGTTTTAATGTTTTGATTAGTCTTACTCTTATGTCCATCGTCTTTTCATGTTGAATTAAATATAGTCTAATGTTAATTATGTTTTATGAATATGTCCTGAATATGGTCTACTAGACCGAAACGTCCGACGTTGACATTATATTAACATTAAAACAGCATAATTGCATATTAGGATTTTTGTTTGTTTTTTTCCGTATATTTTCTTATATAAAATATATATATATATATATATATATATATATATATATATATATATATATATATATATTGTGAAAATTTGCCAAAATTATAGCGAAATTGAAGTACGTATTGAGAAAGGTTACGAGAAGCATTTACCACCCACAAAACGGATAGAATGGAATAGAAGCTGAGGATAATAGAGTGAATTACTTAATGTATAAGCATGTATCACAATTGTTGTAAAGAAACAATCATAACTGAAAGTAACAAAATACAAGAAGCTGTGGTGGACCATGATCACACAACGTTAAATAAATTTGACAAAAGAAAAAAAGAAAGAAAAGAATAGCATTACTTACTGCTACTTCGTTTGGCATAAGGCCAGGGTAATGGGGCAGAAAGTGAGGAAATAACTACACAAATGAGACGATCTTGCTAGCCACAGGAGGCGGCCATAAAACATTAAATGAAATAGAAATGCTTAATTTATTCAGAGATTTGTTTCGGATAAATTTTTATGGTAACCCTAAACCTGTCAGTCAGGGCTGCTTACAAAAAGAGACACTGACAAATGAATGAATAGCCCCCAATGGGAACTGAATTCAGAGTTTGCCCTGCTCTCTCTCTCTCTCTCTCTCTCTCTCTCTCTCTCTATATATATATATATATATATATATATATATATATATATATATATATATATATATATATATATATATATATATATATATATATATATATATATATATATATATATATATATATATATATAAACATACACACGCACGCACGCACACACACACACACACACACACACATATATATATATATATATATATATATATATATATTTGCTCACGGAGAAAAGTGTGGTTTTATAAATAAAAGAAAAAGTGATGCTGCTGCTAATGCAGTGCTCTTCAAATAGAATCGAGCTCTTCTAGCCATTGACGTCTTTCTTATAGTAAAAACGTTTAAATTTATCATTCTCTCTGCCGGGCGACGATAACTTGGGCGTAGAATCTCTGACTGATGCCAAATTGGTCGGGTTTCGATCCCGGCTTGATAACAATCTGATGTCTAACCACACTGATGATCTGTAATAAAACGAAAAAGTCTGTGTATTTAATGTTTTATAGCCACCTTTTGTAGCTAGCAAGATCGTCTCATTCGTATAGTTATATTCTCACTTTCTGCCCCATTATTGTGTCCTTATGCCAAACGAAGAAACAGTAAGTAATGCTATTGTTTTCTTTCATTTTTTTCTTTGTCATATTTCTTTAGCGTGATGCGATCATGATCCACCACAGCTTCCTGTATTTTGTTGCTTTCAGTTACGTTTGTTTCTTTACAACAATTGTTGTACATGATTATCCATCAAGTAATTGACTCTGTATTATCCTCAGCCTTTATTGCTTTCTATGACTTTCGTGGGTGTTAAATGCTTCTGGTCACGTTTCTTAATACAGACTTCTCTTTCACTATAAGTCTGGCAAATCTTTAATATATATATATATATATATATATATATATATACACGAATGTAATGAGAACGAAAATAATATATAACTTCTAACGTTCACAGCATTAATTCAAAAGAGGGATCGATACCGATAGAGCAATAATTAATTATTATATTTTTTCATATAGACAAAGAACAATTTACTCACTACAAAGATGCAACTTCGTTTCAGTGCATTTAAATTGCACTTCGACTTGTGAAAACCAAAATTGTTATGAACAATTCTGTTTGTAAGCAAGCCGCATGTGAAACGTCACTTCTTATTTTTCTATTTGTTTGATAAAAAATATTTTTTTATTTCTTTATGTATTGCCAACCAAGGCTATGTTCTTCTCTTCTGTTATTCAACGCATAACTAGAAGAAAGGAGAAGAGATGGATTCATACCTTTCCAAAAGGTATCTTTTTGCGTAAGTGAAAGTAACAAACTTGCTAGTCGCATCATGATACTGAAGTGACTGGGTTATTCGACTAGAAGTTATTTCTAAGATAGCACTATCTAGAAAGTTATGGACTGCTTTTATCAAAACCTATCACCACATTGCGCACATTTGGCTGTGATGCAAGTGCATTTTACACCCTCATTAGACTGTATATTTAGCTTCGTATGTTTATAACCTAGATCACATTGTTAGCGTGCTGTTCCTTCATTAGTAATAATAATAATATATTTGAAGATTTTCAAAAAATATAAAAATGCAAGGATCTTGAAGTGAAAATCTCAAATATTTTGCACATGGGGACATTAATAATTATAGTTGTAGTTGGAACCTCAAGTTGATTGGAAAAGGTTCCGATAAACACATTGAAGGGATTTCTGCTAGCCCATGCTTTAACAAGTGCAAAGGTTTGTAACCACAAGCACAGCTCACATGTAACGAAGGGTTTTGTTGATGTAAAATCTGTATTACCTTAGGTGTTTTGTGGTTGTTGTTTTTTTTTTGTTTTTTTAGAAAAATGATCAGTGGAAAATGTCATGAAGTATTCATGACCTTATGTCTCTGGTTGGGACCCGGGAGGAAATGTCTATATAACAGAAAAAAATGGAGAAATAATAGTAATAATAATAACAATAATAATTATAATATTAATAATAATAAACAAAGAATTGCGTGATTTAAGAAAAGAAAAAAGAGAACAGACGCAATATTTAACAATGTTTCAACTGTATATCTTCAAGTTATTTTTAAAAATTGCTGAATAATATTGTTAAATAATAATAATGATAATAATAATATTGTTCTAACAAGTACAGCCCACACTTTACGAAGGGCTTTATCTATATAATTTTTTTTTTTTTTTTTTTTTTTTTGTCAGTGGAAAGTGTCATGATGCCATTTCTAACCTTAGGTCCCGGTGCGGGACCCGAAAAGAAATGTGTAAACGCCAGAAATCAAATAATAATAATAATAATAACAGGAAATGCTCTTAAATTAATAATTGAATATTTTTCTTCAGATTCACGAACTTAATATACCAATGAAAATTCTAATATTACTTCTTTACGTATTTGAGATTGAATAAATTATTACAATAGCAATCGTGAATATGAATACAGGTTATTATTTAAAGAGATGATGAAAATGAAAAAACTGACAACAGTTTCCATTTCACTGAAGCAGACATTAAAAGAATGAGAGTGTTAACGTTGCCTCTATCTTTTATTTCTTTATTTCGCTAAACCAAATAGCGCTTTTGATATATTGTTTCTTGTGTCAACTTCGGAATCAAACAGGAATGGCCCATTGGTAATTTGAGGTTCTGGTATTGCATAACGTGCGCATTAACTAACTAGGGAACAATCAGAATTATAATATGATACTGATAATCATAATAATAGTGATTTTACTAAATATCACCCAATACAAAGCTCGAGAGATACTCAAGGTAGAGGGTTACTGCTGAAATGGTAAGGATGAATGTGGTGTGGGATGTGAATAGAAGATGGTGCTGAGGTTTAGAGATTATAAGGAGGATAGATAACGATTAACCCTTGAATTGAAGTGTTCAGGGTTAAAGTGTTCATGGAAGCACCCAGACGTGATTTTCTTCCAATATGTGACAGCTCTTGGAAAGCAGTCGGATAAGTACTTCCTTCTTAAAATTTGCTACACAGAGGAACTGAATGTGTTTCGGCTACGTGGAAGTAGTATAGTGTGTACCAGTAGGTATCAACTGGTGATACAAAAGACAGGAGCTCATCTGAACATTGACTGTGGAAATACAGATAGGGGCATGCAACGTTGCGTCAGTGGGAGAGAGGTTACAAAGTGCGAAAATAAATATTCGCCTGCATATCTGCGTAAATGATTTTGAACTCTGTCAAAGCTGGTAAGCTTGTTTTTTGTTTTTAATCATTTCACCCCAAGCAAGGCAATAAAGCCCCTAAAACGCAAGGGGGTTACTGAGTGTTAGAAAATATGAGGGAAAAAAACACTATTAAGGAAAGAGAACAGGAATTGTAAAAACAGAATATAACGATTGACATTTGAATTTTTCAATATCAAGCCGGAAGAGAGTTCCACAAGCGAGAAGTGCGATAGAGGAAACTATTCGTATGTTTATTGTTAGCCACCTGAAGAAACGTTTGATTTTCACGTTGAAACAAAATGTACAATTTTGTAGTGGATATTTACATGTTCTAATGTAACAGTGTATAAGATAGATAGATAGATAGATAGATAGATAGAAAACGGCCGACAAGGAAGATTTAATTAATCTTTTATTGATTTTTTGCAACAACCTAACATTTTTCTGAGCTGTTTTTGTGCTTCTTGGCGGTCACACATACCGCTCGAACTCCACACTTAAAATTACTATGTAGCAGCTACACTCAGAATTTCATCATCAAAAAACACATCCTTGATAATGGCTATAGAACTAGCCGAAAGCACTCAGAATAATTAAAACTATGGACAAGTTTAACCGCAGAAAAAGTGAAAATGTTACATTGCTGGTAAAACTCAATAAAAGATTAATTAAATCTTCCGATTTCAATGAAAGATGCATGAAAGAAAGGTTACTGCCTAAATACTCATCAATATATATAAAAGTAAAGGTTGTACATCCCCAGGTCCAGATATAGCGCCTTTTATAGATCTGCCTTTTGTAAATATGTAACATGTCAGAAAGCATGAAGTTACATTCTAAAATGAGATAGAGCAGACCCTTTTTTCAACATGTTTATCAATAGATTTTTTTATATGAGTCCCTCTTGAGATTTACTCATATTTCAGAAATATTGGATATATTGCTAGAAATCTCTGAATATCATCTCATCAACTGAATATCATCACATCATCAACCCAGTACTTAGAATCTATACGCATTACGGCATCTTCTCTTCCTCCTCCTCCTCCTCCTCCTCCTTCTAGACTGACATTTTGAAAAGTTGTCTGCTCTTCCATTCAGTGAGGGGGAAAAAGAGGTTAAATTTAGAAAAACCTAGATTTTAGGATTAATTCATTGATTTACTATAGAAATGCGCTAACAATGTCACCTGCTAATTCAACGCTGGTCTGAATACAAGATATTGTTCTTCTTGGGATTGATATTTCAACAAACCATTCCCCTAATCCCGACAGTGATTTGAATGTCCGCTTGCCGAACAAGGACTTACGTTCACTGTGTTAACGACTCAACACAGATTACATTTTACTATTCCCTGTTCGGCGCTCGATTTCGAAACGCGACAATAAAACTCTCTGTGATTGGTAGCTTTATTTCTCATATTCCCCGCTCGCTTGTTTTCCGCTGGCCACAAGGGATCGTCATTATACAATCACAAGAAAGTGATGTATCTGTACAAGTTCTGCATTCGACTGGTGAAGACGGCTCTCACAAAAGAAATAAAGATAAAAACAATAGCCTCGTTTTCGTTTTCCCCATTCTGTTTGACGCACAAACAAGTTTGAGTGTCAAGTTAAAGCATAGTTAGAATCTAAATAAAGTTATTTGAACAATGGCATGCATTACTTTCACGCATTTATGGCGGAGTGATCTGGAATATATCGGCTCTTATTTGTGTAGACTCTCAAAATAAGATCTTGCATTTTGTTGGCTCAATCCTCTAAAGTTGACTTGCCCTCTGCTACGAATAATATGAGGATCATACCGTTGTCATAATCATAATTGCTTATAAGAAACAAAGGTTGTTTTCAACAAAGAACAACGGTAACAACAACAGTAATAATAATAACTGACACAGATTTATGTGTGTATACAAGGCAGATGTAACACAGCCATATGGTGACAGGTTTTGATAAAAGCAGCTCATAACATAGCAACAGGGAACCACTTAGAAATACCTTCAGGTCGGATAACAAAGTCTGCACAGACGGTCCATGACTGACGGAGCTCCCCCGTATCAAGATGTAACTCCGTAAATGCTTTGGTTGCTTCATTCTTCAAATTAAAAAAAAATAACCTAATCGACACTCGATCATGTTCTACTACTCCCGCTCATGAACCGATATGGATAATTTTCAGTCCCTAGTGGACATGTTCAACATTATTATTAGTAGTATTAGTAGTAGTATTAGTAGTATTTTCTTTTGATTTCTCTTTAGTGCCTTCTGCGTCATTCTCGGAGACCTATGCTAAGGCAATGTAGCAAATATAGGCCTTCAGTTGGCATAAATATTGCGTTAATTGATACTTAATATTTAGTGTCTGTCTTTCTTTACATTGATAATACTCTCCTGTCTTGATGAACAGGTCCATGCAATACAACTTTTGAAAACTCTTGTAACCAGGAGCTAGAAATGATCTTGTGAATGTTCGTGTCTAAGGAGTGGTTAGTCCACTGAAACAAAGTTGATGAAGAGTATTCATATTATGGTAACTTTGTTGAATATGACCTGATCCAGATCATGGATAAGTCTACTCCTGTTCCCGATATCGCTGGCCACAATGCTAAACTCCTAAACCTCTTCTTCACCAATTGTTTCACTTGACAAATGTTACTTTGAAATGTTACCACATTTGGGAGCTTCAACCAACACAATGATCTATGTCAAAATTGATTCCAAACCAATGTTCATTTTATAGGACAATGAGAAGGGTATACGAGGCACGTGTATCTTGAAGTGTTTGACTGTCAAGTTAAAGCAAAGTTAGACTCTAAATAAAGATATTCAAACAATGGCGTGCATTATTTTCACGCATTTATAGCAGTGTGATCTGGAATATATCAGCTCATATTTCTGTAGACTCTCATAATAAGAGGTTACATTTTGTTGGCTCACCCTCTAAAGTTGACTTATCATCTGCAATGCATTAATATTAGGATAACACTGTTGTGATATTCATAATTGCTTATAAAAAACAAAAGCTGTTTAAAAAAAACAACAATAACAACAGCAATAATAATAATAATTAACACACAGATTTTTGTGTGTATACAAGGCACATGTATCACAGACAAAGTGCGCCATATGTTGACAGGTTTCGATAAAAACAGTCCATAACTTTGCTGGTTTGGTCTAAGTTGTTTAACGGCATATCAACTCTGCATGGGTCATTTAATGCCGAAATTTTATTCTCTTGTGGGCTTTGGTATTTTTTTTTTCCAGTAATGTATTACTGGTATTTTTTTAAATATAAAAATGTATTGCCGGTAGGATTTTTCTAATGTCTTTTTATATTTTCATGTTTTGTTCTCAGTTTGGAGGTTCACTACTTGCCCATAGCTGTGACCCTAACAGGTGCTACCACCCTGGATCAAGGTGGACTTGGAAATAACAGCAATTAAGAGGTGTTTCCACTATCCTCAAAATCTCCCCATCAGAAGCCTTGCTGCCGAGTGTCGTTTATCGGGATACCCAGGCCGAAACATTGCAGGTATCCCCAGTTAAAAATAAATTCATGACGAGTAAAACAATCAGAATATTCAAATCAATGTAAAATTTAGCAGATATTACTTTTTTCCGTATTTCTTTGTACCGTATTCCCCTAAATGTAAGACGCTACAAGTGGTAAGATGAACCCTATAATTAGTTAGGTATTTTTGAAAAATTTTTGAGGATTTAATAGCGTATAGTACTTGCAAGGTGAGGCCCGGTGAAGTAATGAATTGCAGCTCGGATTAAGGAATCGGAGAGCCGAGTTCGAATTCCAGTCGAATCCATTACATTCACTTACGTGCTAATACCGTTGGGAAAGGTATGAATGCTCGTCTTCTCTCCTTCCCTGTGTTAATAGCAGGACAGACTAGGTTCTATAGCCTTGGATGGCAACTGGTCTAGCGCAGAAAAAAAATGGTAACACTGTGGAAAAAAATATCTGCCTCGTCAGTCAAGTAACGAAAGATTCATGATCCTCTAAGCGTGTAACACGCATGGCACATAACTGAGTGACTTGCAAGCCCAAGTCGCCGACTCTGTAGTGCCATTTTTTCTGTCACAATAAATTATAACATATTAAACGTATTATTAAACATTTGGGGTTATTATTAATTAGATTTTCAATAATTTACCCCAATTTTATACCTACTCACATAAGAACCAATTTGTACTTACCGCTACAAGGAGCCTCATATCTGGCATGTTTATATCCAAATACCGCATAATGTTTCTAGGCGACATTCGAGAGCGAAAACGTTTTGTTGCTTTTTCATCGTCACTATCACAGTCCGCCATTGTTGTACGAATATATTATCAATTATCCCGGTGTATAGTTAAATTAATTAACATTACCTAATTTAGTAAAACAGGATATACAATAAATACGGTACGTTTGTACATACGGGCGGTGTCAGCTGTTTTTATTTTCGGTAGTCGGAACTTAATATGATAATTTTATATGTGCGCATCACCCCAAAAGAATTCAGGAAACAAAATTATTGTAATATAGCTTTACTCCACAATATCAATATATATATATATATATATATTCTGTTTGATGTACATCATTGCTTAAACCGGCTTCTAATAGAGTGAGCGGCTTGGTGATAGTAGTCGTGGCTCCAGGGAGCACAGTCCTATGGTTACAGAGAACTCAGTAAGAGTTCCACCACGGAATATGTGAGCGAGCGGCGCTATATTGAGTCTGATTTCGGACCGTCTGAACGAACTTTGTTATCCGACCTACAAGGCTATGAGCTACTTTTATCAAAATCTGTCAACATATGACCCACATTTGGTTGTGATATATGTGTTTCGTACAGACTCATAACTCGGTGTGTTAATTATTATTAATATTTAATTATTTTTTGTTGTTATTGTTGTTGTGTGTTGAAAACGGGCTTTGATTCTGATAAGTAATTATACAACTCCAAATACGCATGCTGAGGGATGATCAAAGAGTATCAATCTTCTAAACTATTCTGTCAAACATTGCAATTCCATCATTCAGAGGACTATAGACTGTGAATACAAAAGACATATTATGGTTTGGTTTCTTTTGTTTTACGGCATATCAACCTCAATGGGTTATTTAACATTTTTTGCTGGTAATATTTTTTCTCAAAAATGTATTGCTGGTAATATTTTTTTCCTTCAAAAAATCAATTGCTGGTATTAAAACCTATTATTACACTTTTATAGTGTTTTGACCCCAGTCTGGGTGTTAACTATTTTGCCATATTTGGGACCCTAGCAGGTGCTACCACCCCGGGCCAGGGTGGATCTGGGAACACCAGCAATTAAGAGGTGATTCCACGCCCCTCAAAACCTCCAGATCAGAGGCCTTGCTGTTGAACGTAGTTTATCGTCTTACCATGAACATGGATGTAGTTTATTGTCATACCCAGGAAGGAATATATTTTGAACGAAAGCCACACGAATGCATATTTAGGGAAAATAAGCGACGTCGTTTTGAAGTCTCTGCCATAGGGGAACCCATCCTTGATATAGGCAATGTCCATGGCGATTTAGAAGCCTTCATTTGTGAGTAGAAGAATTCTTGAACTGGTATAGTGTGCGTGAGTCAGATAGCAACATGGTCAGGTTTACGATCTTGAAGATGTACTTCAATTTCCGGATAGTTAAAACATAGAACGCTTATATTATTGTACATAGACAACTTGAGGTTTATTCTTTGCATCGATGTTCTGAGTTTGAAGCTACTGTGTGTATTATGGTCAGAATTTGGTAGGAGGTGGTGAGAAACCAATGTAGCAAGACAGCAACTCCCCAAGACGTCTTTTTAAAACTCTATCTGGATTAATCTTCAGAAAGCAAGACGGCCTGCGTATGCAAGAGCGTAATTGTGTAGATCAACATGGTGATCGAAACCTACAGCTTACGGTTCACAAAATGTCAATATGGTAGCCCAGAATTTATGCAGTTACTGATCGGATAGACTCCTTAGAAAATTCCCGGTTCCATGATTATTAGGCGGGTAACGACAGTGCAGAAAACGTTTACCCCCAGCACCTTTAATGAAAAGACCAATAATCCAAGAATGAGAACTTACAGGCATACCACCCAGAGTGAAAGCATGACATACATACACCCAGAAATCAAGGCTAAACTTCGCCTTGAATCTGAAACATCATGCCTAAAGGGATGGCCAGACACCGAAAAAATGCTCGCCCGAATCTGAGAACCAAAACTCAGGAGAACATAAAACCTTATCTCCATCTGCGACCATTTCTGTCTTTTGGTCTATATTTTCTAGTTTTTTCTATCTTTGGAAAAGCCGCCGCGTTCTCTTTCTATAAATTTGAATAAAGCAGTAGAATAGATCGACCGAAGCGTTTTACTAACAAGAAAGCTAGCAAAAACATTAATTTCTATAACACGAATAACACTTGAAAACCTTTTTAAGATGCCAAGATTTGCTAAATGTGTATCTTTAGTATCCATAGATGTTGGCGGTGTTTATTTTTTGAAGAGATTTTCCAAAGCTCCCGCGTTTATTACATGTTTATTAATTTAGTACTTTTGTTATTTAAATGATTTTCCGACACATTTTATTAAAACCTTCCTCGTTTATTAAGAAATATTTCGAACCGCCCGATTACTACAACCGCCCTCTTGTATTAGGCTCTTAAAATTAGAGCTAGGTGTTGCTTTTCTGTTTACCAATGTAACTAGGTTTTTCACTGCAAAACTAGTTTTTGAATTCATAGTTGACGCCCGTCCAGTCTACCTTATTATTAATTCATAACTAACAGAAATCTACTCATGCCTTTTCCAGGGCTATTTGCGTAAAAGTGGTTTTAATGAACTGAAATGGAATTTAAACACAGCTCGAAAATCTCTCGTTGATAAACGCTAACCACTACATACCCGTCTTTGTGTGCAATCATCCGATTTACACTCTTCGCTAGTCTTTTGAATAGGAGTAGAGGTTATTCCTTTGTTTCCTGGTTAGTATTGGATTTCCGGTTCTTTCCAAAGTCCACTTCAACTCTATACTTCTAACGTCTCTATTTAAACTCTGAAATTTTATTCACGAATTAAATCTTGATCTATACACGTCTAAACTGTTATCTTTCTTGCATAGCCCCAAGATCCTAACTTCTTTCCTTTCACGGACCACTTAGCAACATATTTAAAGGGTATACATTTAAATGCTATGAAATAAAACCATAGATTTTTTTTTTAAATACACACAAAAAACGAACTTACTTTATTTCAATGTTTATTTTCAGCTATTTGGGCAGCTTATTTAGTGTGGAATCTGTGCCTGGTGTTTTTTCGCGATTTCTTCAATGTTTGGTCGAATGTGCGATAAACAGACCTTCATTTTTTCTTTTGCCGAGTGTAGTCTTTCTTGCTTCGTGTTTTTTACGTTATTTAGGGTTGAGAAGCCTAATTCATATAAATAAGAAATAGAAAATTTCAATAAAACTGATAAAGCCTTTTTAGTTAATGTGGGATAAAAAGTTTAATACTTATTCATTTATTCAAATACTAACGCTGTACCATTACTACTTCCATACATGCATATATATGTATGTCGTGACAAGATTTTGCGTCAAACTTAAGAGGATCGTGTGGCGCAGCGGATGAGAATCATTACATTAATACAACTCCAGTATATATCTATATTTCTGAGATGAAGTATTATGTACATTATTTACATTATTCAAACTATTGCCCTCATCGATGTTGCCATATTTATCACAACTGAACCGTTTATTTCGCTCTCTGTTTTAGTTCTACGTGCCATGTGTGTGTAAGCAAATATATGGATATAGATCCGACAGTATGAAGAAAAATATACGGAAAAACAAACAAAAATCCTAATATATCAGTTATCTCCTGTTAATTCACCTCTCCAAGTTCTCCACTGTCTTAACCAGGTATTGAACTCACACCTCTTTGGGTCCTGTCACTGGATCTAACCAACGCCTTTATCCACTGTGCCTTGAGGACACATGGCACAGTGAGCGAAATAAAGTTTGACATTCCAACCACTTGAAGAAGGCGGGAGCGTACAACGTCCGAAACGTTGTGATAAATATGGCAACAAAAATGAGGACAATAGTCCGAATAGTCTAAATAGTAATACAACTCCGCCCATTAAACCAATACCTTCAGTGGCTTTTGGGGCTTGTATTAGGTGAACAAAGTGAAAATCTTACGACTGCTATTATAATTTTACTGTAATCATTTAATATGCAGTATGTATCTCGTTTTTGACATGGATTTAAACATGAAGTTGATCGACATACTTTTAAATGAACTTGCAACTTCAGCGTTTCTTTTTTTAATTATTTTTTTAAATTGATCAAGTTAAATATAGAACAGAGGCAAAAAAAGATGCATTTTTGAGGCGAGCAACTTCAGACGTCTTACTTCTCCATAAATTGTGAACAAGAAATAGAAAAAAAGCAGAAGAAATGAGCAAAGAGAATGCAGTTTAACTGGGTTCTTTTTTTTTCTTCAAACAAAAAATTTAAAAGAGAAAAACTCCAAACCACGGATCTCAGAGTGAAAAGGAAATAACTCTCAGATGCGTACATAAATCAACAGTTTCCAAATACGGATACACACGGTATGTTTCCTCATACGCAACCATAGAATAACACTTGAACCCACCCGTTTAGAAATATTCGCAAACAAGAAAGTAGCAGACGCTTCCATATGACATTTTTAATGGCAGTTTCAGATATCTATCAGAGTCTAGAACACATGAGAAATATAACGAACTTGTTAACAGGAAGGAGTGGGCAACACACTGTATTTCCATAGACAACAAGCAAATCTGCATTCAAAGATAATCACCAAAACGACATTTGAGCCAGTTCTTGGCAAAAATGGCTCTTTAAGTAGAGACTCCACCCAAAGTTGAGGCACGTAACTCAGTAACAAAGATATGGTTTATATATTCAATAATATACATATCAATCACACTTCCATTTTTAGTAACACGCACATACATATATATATGTGTGTGTGTACGTATGTTTGTGAGTGTGTATGTGTGGAGATGATGAGAGAAAGGGAAAAAGCTGATAAACGATTCCTTTTGTCGTAGTTTGTTCGTCTCGGCCTCTTCAGGCCGGAATGAAGGACACAAATGTGTGTAAGGAAAACGTGTTGGGATTGTTGAGGATAAGAGGGGCAGTGAGTTAAATTACCTTATATTTCGACGTAAAGAAGCCGGCGTGAACAGATATCGGCGAAACGAGTCGTTTGTAAGTTTTCCGCTTTACCCATCATCTCTACATTTGCTTCAGTTGTAAACATACACACATACACACACTCAGATATATATATATATATATATGTGTGTGTGTGTGTGTGTGTGTGTGTGTGTGTCTCTGTGTGTGTATGTACCAGGTTTAGCAGCATAATTTTCCATCCCCAAAAATGTTTAATATCTAAAAACCCCACTAAACTGAGTTTCTTTTTTCCAGATTTTCAGATAAGACGTTTAGCCATCTTGACACAATTTGTCGTAAAAATCGGTGAAAAAAACCTTGAGTTATTCAGCTAGAAAGCTAAAATCGTTTTGAGTCAGTCCCACTGTCTTTCCAAATGAGCAATGATGAGAGGAAAAAGTCATTCAAGCCTTCAGTAATTGTATCAACATTCATACTCTGGTTTCTATCTTCACATTCCACTCAAGAATCATCAAGAGAACGATGAATTTTAATATGAGGTAATGGTGGAGAGAAAAACTGGATCAGGATGTCACAACAGGAAGAGGGTCATCCTGTCAACTTGGAGCTAAAGAGATCCATTAGAAAAGATCCAATTCAATTGATAAAACCATTGTTACGCGAGAGAGGAGTTTCAGCTATGGCAGTGCAAAGAGTAGTGAAAAAAAAACTTGAAAATGAATTCGTACGTGAAACTTGTGAGGCAACTTGTTACTCCAGGATAGAAAGTTAGAAGGTTTGAGGGGGCGAAGATCATCTTGAATAAATTCGAAAATGGTCCTGGAATAATATATATATATATATATATATATATATATATATATATATAAATGTTATTTCAATCCTTCATGAGCTTCCGATATTTAGCTATGATTAATTAATGATGTCATTTTCATTTATTATCGATTTCATCACGATTCGTCTTTTCTCAAAGTAGTGCCCAATAGTATTATAAAATCCTCTGACAATTCCAATAGATATATATATATAGATAGATAGATAGATAGATAGATAGATAGATAGATAGATAGATAGATGTACACTGTACACACGAAGTGCAAAAAGTTTTAGCGCGACGTTTCCTCTTTTAGGACTTCAGACTAAAGCGATGCTTACGGTGATGCGATTACACATGCGTATGAAGGAGAGGGGACGTTGATAATTTTTTAATTTAAATTATTTTCCTTTTAAAGATATAAATTTTAGTTGCATAGTCGAGCCGATTTCATGTAATTTCGTTTACTTTTTGTTCATGTTTTTATGACTTTTGATATTAAATATCCCACACTGTGATAACAGAAGATCTGACAAAAAAGGTGAAATATTTTAAGATCCTAGACATGAACTTACTGTGAATATAGCAATTAAAGCACTTTGTAGGAATTTTCGTCTTAGTAAATTTCTTTCTCTTTTAATTAGAGTATCATTTTTAAATCAAAATGATTTCAGACTCATTGCGCATTTAGTATGTTGTTTTGTAAAAGATCCCTTTTGCGTTCATATAATCTTTTATTTAAATTCCTTTGGGTTTCTCCCGGGTAATTTTTGTGGCAACTATTACAGTAATAATGCACCTTAAAAAATCATCCTTAAGTTTTAGCTTATAATTTTGTTTTGTATCAATTGTTTTAGAATTGTAATATTATTTTAGAAGTAATTGTAACAAATTTTATGTCAAGCTTAGATAAATTATTTTCAATTGTATTTGTGATAGAGTTGATTGTTAGAACAATATATTTTAATTCGTTGTTCAAGTGTGCTAGATATTTAAAAATTTATATATTTTTCCCATATATATATATACATATGTGAGTTGGGATCCAGTATAGATCAAATATGGATCGGAATTCGAAAGATCGATAAGATAAATAACAAATTGCGAGGTCAGTTGCTAAAAAAGTAGGTTCGCTGTGAGACAATTTATTTTTCTCCAGAATATACCTTACATATCTATAAGTCTACCATTCATTCAGGCTTAGAATATTGATACCACATATGGTTTGATTCTCCTTCTATTTACCTTGAGCTCCTTGTTATAATCCAAAGTAGAATCAGCAATATTATTGGCCCTGATCTTGTGGCTTGTCATCAGTCACTTAACCAGCGTCGTAACGTTACTTCTCTGTGTCTTTTTTCTGTTCGGGTGAGCTCTTCGCTATGGTACTTGATGTAAGCGTAAATTCTATGATAACAGTTTATTTTCTCGCACTTTCTGCTTGTGGAACACCCTTCCAGCTCCATACATTCCAACTAACTTTAATCTGCAAAGATGTAAATGTAATGTCAATCGCTATCTACTGTCCTCCTGATTGCTCTTTCCTCTTCTTGCTCATTATTAATATTTCTGGAACTAATTCTCCCACACCTTGTAACTACTTGCGTCTAAGTGGTTTTGCTGCCTTGCATGGGGGGGATACCGATTAAAAGAAAAAGGGAGACGTTTATCAATTTAATGTTTTCTTTTTGATTAAAGCTTCATCAGAAACTGAGATATGGAGAAAAATAAGAAATATATTTGGTATATTTACTTTTGTCTTTTTTTCTTTTCATTGGTTAATCATGTATCGCGTTTTATTCGACTCTTTTAAACCAACGATTTCAAGGATTTCAAGGAGTGATGACGCGGTCATCCAAAGTTTCAAGAATTAACGTCTACGAAGCCTACATAAAAAACCGTACTTATTGCTATATATATATATATATATATATATATATATATATATATATATATATATATATATATTAGAGATTGTCTATCAGATTACAATATTTATTCGTAATTGTGTGCGCGTGTATGTCCAATAGACATTTGTTGATTTTTGAGTGTTGATTTGACAAGTCTTCTACGTGCGAACCGTTTATTGTAGGTAAACATACGTTAGATCCTTAAGAAGGGATTATATATATATATATATATATATATATATATAGGAGCATTAGATAGCTAATCTTTGACATGCGTATCTTTTGTTATAGGTGAACATACGTTAGATTCTTAAGAATGGATTCAATATAGATTGGTGGTGAAATATAATGTTTTTTGACGTGTTTTATATATATATATATATATATATATATATATATATATATATATATATATATATATATATATATATAGAGAGAGAGAGAGAGAGAGAGAGATAGATAGATAGATAGATAGATAGATAGATAGATAGATAGATAGATAGATATTAAGTAGCGGATAGCGAATTGGAGAGCCGAGTTCGAATTAGGTGCTAATACACTTAGGAAAAGAATTAATCCTCTTCTTCTCTCTTCAGCTATGGGCAAATAGCAACAGAAACTGGGTTCTATAGCCTTGGATGGCAACTGGTCTAACAGAAGCTCCACTCTGAATTCAAAACCTGCGGAGGCTAGTTTGGTGACCTTGTGATACGTTTTGCACGATGTCTCTGTATTCGGTCCTTCAAAAAGTGTAGTTGGTTTTTGTTCTATGTCATCACCACTATAATCAAAACATATATGCTGGTATCTGGCTGATGGTTCCTGGGAACTGAGCTGTTTGACCCTCATACGTCGAATACGACGGGAGAGTTCACTATATATATATATATATATATATATATATATATATATATATATATATATATATATATTATGAAATGGACAAAGTCCGACAATTATTTTTAGATATTTATATTTTTATACATTCTTTTTATCGATACAAAAAATTAAGCGTTAGGAAATCAATTGATACGTAAAATTATATAATTCAAAATATATCAAAGCGGGCAGAATTTCTAACAAATATATATATATATATATATATATATATATATATAATCGGTTTCACCACATGAAAATTTAGGGTATATGGATTAATGTATTGCTGGTATTTTTACTATAAAAATGTTTTTTCATAATCTCATAGGTGTTTGTTTTTATTTGAGAGGATTCACTATTTGACCATTGATTTGATCCCCCCTCAAACAAGTGCTTGTCAAACCAGTCAACTCCAGTGGCTAGTTAATCCTTGTTCCAGACGCCCCCTCAGACATAGTTACCGTTTCTGGAGAGAGTGCAAAATCTGGCAGGATCACCAGCATGCTCAAACACTCTGGCCCGATGACATGTGACTTCATACTTGCACAACCATCAACAGCTTCCCAACAGTTTTGTCTGCACTATTTTCGCTTAATATGTTTGAGGCGAACCGTGATATCGTTTTATCCCAGGCAGATATTATCATGGAGTCACTTCCTCGAAAAATCGACCATACGAACCGGCTTCTGTAAGTCGGAACGTTCACATTAAAGCGACTGACATTAGCACTTTGTACTTCTGAGCATAATGACCTAACGGCTTTGCTTCACCTTTTGAAGTTTTCGTTTACACATTTTCAAATATAAAAACTAGTTCTTCAACCTTATCCTCGTCACCGGGAAGAGTTTCCGTGGGAAAATTTTGGGGGAAAAATTCTCAGCCATGTAAATTAAACCCTGCAGTATCTAAAACATATAACCCATGGCGACTTTTTGTTGTCCAAGGGGAAGAAGTTATTGCAATTTAAATATCGCAGCACCTCTTTCACATCACCAAAGCTGTTGACATGTCCTTCATAAGAACTGATATATTGTGCTTGCTAAACTCATCTGTACAGAAATTTTCTCGCTACTTGATAGCTGGGGTCGGAGGTTAGTGAAATTTTGATAAAGTGGCCCACACGCAGTCAGCTTACACCAATGAATGTGCGTACGGGAGGAAGAATGGAGTTTATTTGGAAATTAGATGTTTACTTTCACTTCTGCTGAAAACAGGAAACATAATTGGGGGGGAGACATCACAACGTTCTTAAATTTCCTGCAGGGTCTAAAGTGTGGGCGAGGCGTACCTGTGTCGTGTTTTTATACGGTGAGCACGAAAAAGAATTGAAGAATATTTACACTATTTACGGACTTGTCCTCATCTTTATTGTCATATTCACGACGTTTCGACCGTTGTACGCTCTGGCCTTCTTCAAAAGTTATTTGTTGAAATTTCGAACAGTGAATATGACAATAAATATGGGGACAACAGTCCGAACAATGTAAATAGTTAAAATACCTATTCTCACAAATATAGACAGATGTTGAAGAATTGATTCATTTTTTATGTTTTATCAACCCTTTGCAGGTTATTTAAAACCAGAAAATATTTTTAGATTGTAAGAATTTTTTATCTGGGTTGCGGAGATAATAATTTAGTGATACAAGTCTTACTAATTAACTCATATCTGGAGGGAGAAATGGCAGTTGCGCGTAAAAGAATATAACAAAAAGAAATGGAACTTTAAATAGATTCACTGATCTACAATTTCGAGCCATTATCCATTATGCCAATCGCACATCCACGCTTAGAGCACCTGGCATTAACAAGCGGTCACCCATCTCGGTCATGTTCAGACTCAACCTTGTTTAACTTCGGTGATCGTACGGGAACCAGTGTGACCGTAAGCCACAAAAATGTAAATGCCTAGACAGGCGTAAAAGAAGAATCTATACTTGTAGCTTAAATGAAGAGTCCGCTTCGAAATTCTCTGAATCTTACTTGAGTTGACTGACACATAAAGGACGTCGGGAGACACATAAGAAAATAGGGCTACATGGGATATATGTCTTTGTGTTTTTTTTTTGGGGGGGGAAGCACATTAGTAAAAAGTGAACACCAATTGCATTCTCTGTCATCGCCTAATATATTAGACATACTACCATAAACTATCGGTATCTCCTAAAAAAAGAAGATCCTCCGGTATGTGTGGCATCCTAAGAGCCATTCACCATAAAACAAATACTGATAAACTGCATTCTTTTTAAATCAATCTGCTTAAAATACTACCAAACAACAAACTTTAAAGAACTTTTTCAAAATCCTGATTCATTTTAATATATTTCAGTTCCTAAGAGAAATTAAACTGATTTTAAAAAAATATAATGAAAAAAATATATAACTATAACAAACAACAGTCTTACTATTTATAAATACAAGAATGTATTTTTTTAAAAATACATTTCGGAATTAAATGACCCAATAGATTGATATGCCGTAAAACAACAACAAACTAAAGAAACAACCAAACCAAAATCATGCAGACAAAATATCATAAATAATTAGCAGAACATTTAATATCCTCTACGCACGACCACTAATCAGTTGTTAACTGGTGCAAGAAATGACTTAACCCCTTCAAAAACGGAAACTGCTATCGTTTAATCATCATAAAGAACCATTTTTGCCTTTCATCAGCATGGTTGATGTTAACCACCAGGAGAAGAACTTATTGCACCTACTTTGTGACACATTTTCCATTGACATCAAGTGGAGTCAGTATATTGAATCAATTGCTAGGCTTTTGGCTAGGAAAATTGGTTCACTGTGTTGTGTTAGACAATTTTTTCTTGTCAGAATTCATCTTGCACATTTATAAATCTACTATTCGCCTGTGTATTGAATATTGCTTCTCTCTGGTCTGGTGCTCCTGCTATATACTTTGTAATTCTTGAAAAAATCCAAATATAGGAGAATGGCATCAGAAGTGCCAAACTAGAAGAAAAGAAGTGATTATGTCCAGCCTCCATAATCCATTCGTATATCCTAAAAAAGGAAGATCCTCCGGTATGTGGGGCATGCTAAGAGCCATTCACCGTAAAACACAAACTGACAAACTGCAACAATTTTAATTCAATCTACTTAAAATGCTACTAATATATATATATATATATATATATATATATATATATATATATATATATATATATATATGTAGTATTCGCTTGGAAAAACCTTGGATTGTTTGACTTGTAGTAGTACAAATCGGTACCCAAGGAAAAATGAGGAATAAAAAAAGAAAGAACCAAGAACGAACCAAGGCGAAAACAATCGTCCAGCGTTCAAGCTCAAAGTTCAAAGAAAAAAACCTCCAACCCGAGTAAAAGGCAACTACGTAAAGGACTCAATACACGAAGTAGCAAAACCTAAGATAATCCTAAGGAGCCAGGCAAACCTACCTAAGTTTCACCTAAACGGATCCGTTTATATATGAGTAACTTGTCGCCATTTTATATTTTTAGTTTTTATATATACAGGGTGTGATGAGTAAATTGTCGCCATTTTATTTTAAATTTTATAATTATATATATATATATATATATATATATATATATATATATATATATATATATATATAACTTTAAAACAGTCTTACTATTTAAAATAGATTTTGACTGTTTAAATACAAAACTTTATTTAGAAATAAACAATTAGATTTCGACATTAGATAAACCAATCGGTTGACATGATGTAAAACAAACTAAACCATTGCACGATATTTTGCCATAGTATCTTGTCAATGATGTGTCACGAGTGAAAAACGATGATTCAACACACTTGTTATGATACCAGATACAGATGAATATGTCTGTTCCTTTTTTGTATGAAATACGAGTTTTATTAAATTTATTTAATCAAACACAAAATCTCCCTTGAGACGAGATTCCCTTGTTACTCGATTTGTTCATTATACATACAAGAAGTTCAAATCCTGTCCGAAGCCACTTTACTTAAAACAATGTAAAACAACGTGAGCGTTGCGATAGAAAATAAATGATGAAATATGAACCAGTAAAAAATTCCTAATAATAAAAAGTATTATCTAACACTTAAGCTATTATATTTGTTACTATTGCTACTATATCTAATCCTTGCTATGACGATAAATTACATCTGGTAGTAAGGCCTCTGATCAGGGGATGTAATGTTTTGGGGAGTATGGAAGAACATCTTAATTGCTATTGTTTCCAGATCCACCCAGACCCGGGGTGGTAGTACCTGTTAGAGTCCCACCTATAGGCAAATAGTGAACATCCAAGCAAAAACAAAACAGCATGGATGTATGAAAATGCATTTTTATAGTAAAATGAGCAACGATAGATTTTTATAGAAAAATGACCAAAAAGCCATAAAATTGTGTTCAAAATATTTAAATTTCGGCATTAAATAATCCATAGAGGATGATATGTCGCTAAACAAAATCAACCAGCTACTTATATCTAATACAAGAACAGATGTAGATGTTTGAACAGATGTAGATGTTTGAACAGATGTAGATGTTTGAACAGATGTAGATGTTTATCCCTTGTTTCCTGTTTCTTCAAAAGTCTACTTCAACTCTATAATTCTAACGTCTCCGCCCAAAATAATAAACTTATCTTTACTATTGAAATGCATTTTTCTTTTCTCAATAGGAGTAATTATGTTCGCCTACCGCCCAGTTCACACTCATTCGGTCTTTGAACAGGAATATAGGTTTACACTTTGTTACCTGTTCTGGATTGGGTTTCTGGTTCATTTACCTTCTCTTTCACTTCCAATGAATCCTTGTTTGCATTATTTCCTTGTAGTGTCTCTTACTCTATAAATCTCTACATTGAGTGGCTCTTGGACCGTGTACAGAGTGGATAACATTGTAAAAATGATAATGGTAAAATATAGTCACTTGCTTATATGGAAATATTTGGCATTCTTATATTCTGCTGTTAGTACTATTGTCTGTTGAAATTTATAAAATCTTTCTCTGAAAACAATTTTCAGGAAAATAGGTTTCTCAAGACCAGTAGATTTTATCGCGATTTCGTGTATTGATGGGTTCTTCTTTCTTAACTTTTTGTTTGAAGTTGTGTGTAATATCTACATCTTTGTTTTCTCTTCATGTTACATATGGTATCTATTTTAACTGTTGCGGCTATTGAAAATCCTCAAGTGAACAAGATTTAGTGAAATAAATCGAACGAAAGATAATGTGGTTATATGAGTTTTTAATTTTGCTGACTGGTGGGTCTTCGTAGCCAGATCAGTAAGGTGGCATTTCTATCAAACATAGAATCGACGGTGGGGCGTGTTCAGGTTTCATCAGAAATGACTTCCTCGAAACTTGTGAGCAACGAAGAAGGTTTAAGGAAAACTATAATGAAAAGAACGTTTAGCATCACAAAGAGACAGTTGACATTTCTGGGACGGATAAAGCCTACATAGGACATGTATAAAAATTATTACCGAATATACTCACGTATCATGAAACAATTGAAGACCTAATTTTGAAATTAATTTCACTACAGTAAATGGATATATAGTTTGATCAATCACGTATTCAGGGCCAACAATACTTACGCTAATTTTAGATCTCATGTATGCTGCGACTTCCTTAAAATTAGCTTCAAAATTAGGTCTTCAAATGTTGCATGATACGCAAGTATATAATGTATATACCATCATTAATATCCCATTTATATTGCCATCATAGTTCACGTGATAAACATAATATATGGACAACCGTACATCCGTCCAGTACTCATGTGATTTACTCAATGAGTCAGGTCCTATCCACTAACCACTGACGCCATATCGGCATTGCTAAATTCTTTCCGTCATGATTTTAAATAATATAAGAATTTGAAGCCTTTATTATAATAACCAAGGATTTTCCAACAATATGCCGTATGTGTATGGTAAAATTACGAATATAAAATTAAACAAAAAATACTGATAAGTCTCCGTTTAATTGTTTCGATATTTTATTTTAAACCGTATGTTTTTGTAATCAACTATCGATAGTTTACCCCTTAAATATAAGCAAATTATTACCTTTTCTCTTATGTTCAGTATGGTGATAGTTCCTTAATGCACTTGTTCTATCATGAATATATATAAAGGGTGCAATGGGTGAATTGTTGCCATATTATATTTTTAATTTCGCGTCCTTTGTTTTTGATTTTGTTGACTACACAATATAGTAGGGTCAGTTGGGCACTATCTGTGAGAAAATGAGCACCATTATGCAATTCCCTCCGCAAGAAATTTCGAAACGGCATGCTGTACTTCTTGGCATTCGCACTAAAAACTCCAAAGCGAACATTTCAGAGTGTTTGAGTGTCAATCTGAGGACAAGGTAGAAGATTCGGAAAGAGTTAGATGAGTCTAATGGTGATTACGAAGGTACTTGGAGTGATCACTAGTGATGGCAACGTTATGCTTCCATTCATCTTCCCACAGGGCCTCGGTTTTAACACGGCGGCCTACATCAAGAGGGGTAGTGCTTCCCTGGTTCAAGAGAGTAGCTGCTTGGAGACACTATGTCTGGCATCAGGACTCTGCACCATAAGCAGAAGAGCATGGCTGTCAGACAATTTCTGCGACCACATCACCCCTTACATCTAGCCATCTAACTTCCTAGGCTAAAACCCCTTGATTAATATGCGTGGGGTGCAGATGAGCGAGAGACCAATAAAATTCCTTGTAACGCCAAAGATGAACTGAATGCAAGGATTATGGCAGCATTCTCCAACTTAAACAAAGAGATCGTCAAGAAGAGTTGCCGGAACCTCTGAAGTCACAGTCTGAATATAAAGATTGGGGCAGAGGTGACAGACATCTTTGAAAAATTCACATCATTAATTTTAACTTAAAAAAATTATCGATATCATCTTGTTCGTATTGAATTAGAATTTTAGAAAATCCCTCATGTGATGCTCGTTTTCATTGATTCATTTTTAAGGCGTTGTCGGAAGTTGGTCTCCACTCTTTCCACCATAGCTCTATCGATTTGTTGCGACTTCGATGCAAATAGCTCCCCGCAAAACGTCTATTGTACAGGGCTTATGCTCATACACATGGGTCTTGAGGCTTCCCACAATAAATAATCGTACATGGACAAAACAGGGGTACTAGGGGGGCCAAGGAGTATCAGCAAACCTGAAAATGAGGCGGTCATCAAAGGGAAGGCAAAGAACGTCCATTGATACTCTGGCTGTTTAAGGCGTCGTCCCACCCTGCCGAAATCACACACATCGAATAGGAACATATTTTTGTCGTAATTCAGACACAAAGAAGTCGTTTATCATCTCGATGTAACGCTTGGAGTTCAAAGTAGCAACATTTCTATTAGGGAGCAACAGTACATCAAATCGTCACTTGTGTGCATTGGTCTTTCATGCAGTTCTCTCGAATTTTCAAGAACACAATAACGACAATTCTGTTCCTTCACTATACCATTGACATAAGCTTCATAACTCATTAACAAAATGAAATTGTCATTTGCCTAAAAAATTCCTTCCATCTGACGTGCGAAGTTAAGCCGCTATGCATAGACCCTTGTCTCAACTGTTGCCCAGTGATCAATTTTTAGGAGTGGAAATGCAGTTCTTTATGCAAAATACGCACTAGCGAACGATAATCAATGCTAAGTTCAGTAGCATGCCTCGGAGCAGAGGGATTCGGACTGACGCATCCCACATTTTCTGGGGTACGTACCCTTCGTGGGTCCCCTGACTTTGTATGCTATTCATTAGTGTACCTCATGATCATAGTCCATAAACACAACATAAGATTGTATTTCCGTGTGGGATAGCCTGATTTCGGTGAATGTTGAATCGGCAACGAAACTCACGAAGAACTGCCCGACAGACTCGTTATTCTTCACGAAGCCATTTCAAAAACGCCCGTCTACTCTGCCTAAGAGTCTAAAATTCGCTTGGGACTAATGTTTTTAATCTAATTACAAAATTAAATTTAAAATTTTTAGCTTCCATTTTTGAAACATGGTTATTACTGTGTAGCAAAAAAAAACATATTTTAAATCAGTTAATTTATAATATTAATGCTCTGTACATTTACATTCAGCAGTATTTTGTAAAAAATAAAGAATAAAAATATCAATAAGAACACCGGATTACATATCTTACTGTTCTTTCTATATATATATATATATATATATATATATATATATATATATATGGTGCTATGGACGAAATGTCATCTAAATTACGCAAAAATTAACAAAATACTGACATTTAATTTTAACAGGGATACTTACCAAAATTACGCAAAAAATATCTTCAAATACTAGCGTAAATTTATTCAATAAAATCGCTATTGGCTACAGCGCCGAACTCTATCAGGCTTCGGAATGTTCTGCAACTCTTCTAGACGCTCTCTTTTTTAAGCTGGTGAACTCTGCCATAATCTATGCCTTCAGTTCATCTTTAGTGCTCCAAGAAGTGTTGCTGGTCTCTCGCTCAACTGCGGCCCACACATACTAATCAATGGGGTTTAGTCTGGGGAGTTAAGAGGCCAGATGTAAGGGGTTATGTGGTCGTAGAAATTGTCAAACAACTATGACTGGGTTCTTCTGCTTATGTGGCATGGTGCAGAGTCTTAATGCCAGGGTCTTCCAGCCACCCTCCTGACCCAGGCCAGCACTACTTTCTCAAGGTAAATGATGTAGGCTTCCGAGTCGAGTCTGTAGCCCTATGGGAAGATGAGTGGACTCATAATGTCTCCATCAGAAGTGATCGCTCCAAACATCTTCGTAATCACCATTAGACTAATCCGAATCTTTGCGAATCTTCTGCATTGACACCCAAACACTCTGAAATGTTCACATTGGAATTTTTTGCTGCGAATGCCAAGTAGTACATCATGCCGTTTCCAAATTCTTTGTGGAGTGAATTGCGTCATGGTGCTCTTTTTTTCTCACAGACAGTGCCCAGCTGTCCTTCCTATATGGTGCAGCCAGCAAAACCAAAAACAAACAACGCTTATTCACGAAAGTAAAAGTATGAAATGGCGACAATTTAAAAATAACAAAAAAAAACTTATGACCTAGAGATCGGAAATTATGACACGTTTTATACATACTAAAATGTTCCTTTTGATTTCATTTGAAGTGGTAATAAAAAGAACACATGTATATTTCATTTAATTCTTCAGCGATACATTTCCAATACATTTGATTTTTCCCTCCTTCCCCTCCTCATCCTCACATTCTGCCTCACCTCACATCGTGCGCTTATACATTCATTTATCTTTTTTTTAATATCGCGTACATATTTTTTTTTTAAATAAAACATTAAGAAATCAAGTGACCGAAATTGCCTGAAGTACGTTAAGATTGAAACCAAGGTAGCGGAATCGGCTGATATCATAATTTTCTTTACTTGAAGCTCTAAATGTTAAATTTTTATCTTTTTATATGTGTATTGAGCATATTTTTAATACTACTGTTTTCTGGTCTAATTCATCTCTGACCATTTTTTTTTTATATATATATATATATATATATATATATATATATATATATATATATATATATATATATATATATTAAAGACATTTTTATGTTTAACGTTCATTTTATAGATATTTACTTAAATTCTTGTATCTATAAAAAAGAACGTTAAACATAAAAATGTCTTTAATAAATAAATTGTCGAACTTTGTCCATTTCTTAATATATGACGTCATTTGTTTACATTTGATACACCAGAGCAGTTATGAATGTACGAGATTCATGGAAGATTGAAGTTTATAAGCAGTAAATTCGACCTTGCCTACCGAACGCTCCTTTGTGGCCGAGACGGTAAGGCACGTCAAGCTAAATGAGGGTTCCGTATATGATGCAGGTTCGAATCCTGTCAAAGGACGAATATTTTCTATGAAAATTTCTCGGGCATTCAGGCCGGTAAATGTTATTTAATACTGTTTATTATAAACAAAGCATTTACTTAAATACTTGTATCTATAAAAAAGAACGTTAAACATAAAAATGTCTTTAATAAATAAATTGTCGGACTTTGTCCATTTCTTAATATATATTAAGACATTTTTATTTTTATAGATACAAATATTTAAGTAAATGCTCTGTTTATAATAAACAGTATTAAACAACATTTACCGGCCTGAATGTCCGAGAAATTTTCACAGAAAATATTCGTCCTACCACAGGATTCGAACCTGTATCCTATACGGAACCCTCATTTAGCTTGACGTGCCTTTACCGATTTGGCCACAGAGGAGCGTTCGGTTAGCAAGGTCGAATTTACTGAATTTTATGAATCTCTCACGTACATTCGTATCTGCTCAAAGCGTATCCAAATGTAAACAAATGAGGAACATTATGAAATGAACAAAGCCAGACAATTATTTTAAAAGCATAAAATTACAGTAATGGAAAATAACGCACACCTTTGTATAAATACTTATACCAATGAACAATATATAGTTCTGTGCCACTTGCACCCCTTGGAAGAAGATCAAAGGTACTTGGGAAATGAAAATAAAAGAAATTTAAACGGCTATAGCACAATTCTTTCGTCCTTTAACGTCAATACACGGAAGGTTATTCGTGAGTATGAACGGATTTTGTTAAAAATTAGCAGACATAATTTCTGTAATTTATTCAATCAGACATGTCTAAAAGAGAATTTGCTGCCTAAATACACAAATCCTATATATATATATATATATGTGTGTGTGTGTGTGAGTGAGTGTGTGTGTGTGTGTGTTATATGTGTCTGTTATATATTGAGCAGTTTTATTATTAGTTTTATATTGTATATTATAATTTTTTATGACTAAGAATTTATTATATGGATATATGTGTGTGTATGTACGTTAAAAGTTCAGAGATAGTACAGAGGCCTGAGATAAGAAAACTGTTAAAAAGTTGAATGCAATATAAATAAAGTGAAGCACACGCGTACTGAGCATTGCATACTAATAACAAAAAAAAAATCTTGCGAAACGGTGTTGGGGCGATGTCTAATGCCATCTGTCAAGGACCCAAAAGCGTGTAAAATACCATTGCTTCACACAACATTAAATGCCCTAAAAGAGATTCACTTCTTTCAAATTAATTTCAAATCATGATGTATAGGAGACATTAAAGTAAAAGGCGAACAGATATTTGAAAAAAGGGATAAATAATAATAGTAATAATAATAATAATAATAATAACTGCCTGATCTTAACCAGTTCAGTATCTTTGCTTGAGGCTGATGGTCTGGTCTAGAGCATAGTAGTGATGGAAGGTTGTTTTTTTTATATATGTTTGAAAGATGCGGCTACTTAGGCGACTTGGGAACACTCTCAGTGAGGAACTGGTTATCCGACTCGAAGATATTTCAAAGTGGGCGCCGCCTGTAACGTTATACGCTGCTTTTATCAAAACCTGTCGCCATAAAAAAAAAAGAAAAAAAAAAGCTGTGATGCATGTGCTTGGTATACCAGACTGGGTCACATGATGGTTATATTGGGTTTCGTATATTTGTATCCCAACGTCACTTTGCAGGCAAAAACTTCACTTACTTCATACTACTACTACTATTAATAATAATAATAATAATAATAATAATAAAGAGACTTTATTCAGTAATAAAGGAAGCTAACAAATTCAAAAGAGACTTTGAAGTGAACGAAGAAATGAAAACTAACCATAATACAGAAGCGGCAAAGAATCTAAAAAAGAAGGCAAAAGCAAATACAATGTACAAAATGCAGAAACGATGGTAAGATCAACCTCTTTGTGGTCAATACACTGCCCATACCAAACAAGCTGGTTTAAGTAAATCCCATACTTATCAGCGGCTGCGTAGTACAAGATTAAAAGCTAGAATCGAAGGTTTTATTCTTGCTGCGCAGAACCAAGCTTGGTTCTGTGCAAAATGTCAATGTGCCATTTCTGACCTTAGATCTCTCGTTGAGACCCGGAAGGAAATGAATATACAACAGAAATAATAATAATAATAATAATAATAATAATAATAGTCACGAAAATAATAATTTTCATTCGAGTATTAAAACTCAACATAATAACAAGTACAGCGTCACTTGCCGGAATAGATAAAAAATATGCTAGAAATATATATATATATATATATATATATATATATATATATATATATATATATATATATATTACCTGCAATAAAATTCTTTTGTAAAA